>VNJO01005408.1:0-16395 GCA_008042535.1 Drosophila tani | reverse complement strand
TGTGTTTTTGTTATTAACTTGCAGCCCGAAGAATTGCTAGCCGACCCCGCCCCCCCTCTGTATATATAACTATATATGATGTATGTGTATATCTATCAGCTTCAGGTCGTTCCGCTGAATGTTCTGTGTCTAGCCTATAGCGAACTGCAATTATTCAGGGATGCCACAGAAAACGCTTAAGATTTTAAATCCCTTCAGAAAGCATGCTTTTTAAATTAATTTCAAATCAGCGATTTCCGTGGCACCCCTGCTTAAGTGCGCTTAGTTTTAACTCTCTTTATGGTCGTCCCCATACACTCGCATACACCTGTATTAAATGTTTGCTAAATTATAACTAAATTATTGAAAACCAACTGGTTAAAGATCGGATTTTATCACTCACTGGTTTAGCCCCGATTCCGGAACATGTCGATAGAACCACAAAGCGTTCAAATACCACACACAACACATAACAGGGATGCCACAGAAATTGCTAAGGAAATTGAAAACTATTGAAAAAACTGTCTAAAAGTAGGCAGTAATTTTTTTTATTTAATTAAATTTCAAAGCGATTTCTGTTTGGCAACCCCAAATATCTCTATATATATAGTATATGAACTTGATCGAGTCAAGTCTAGTGCCAGCAGAAAATATGTTCAGCAATTAGCATTATCTGTATGTATAGCCATGTATATTACACAACGAACAAACGAATGGATCATCGTCGTCTACCCTTCCCACACACACATAAAAATAACTAAATAAATCGATATAGAAACACCCAATGGATTCTCACTTAGGTATGCAGGGGAGTCAAAAGGAAGCTCTATTGGTTTTGAAATCCCTTGAAAAGAAAGAAAGCCAGCTTTAAATTTAGTAAACAAATAACTCTGAACATTTTTAGCACTCATTTTCAATGGATTTTAAAAGCAACATCGATTTCTGGTGGCACCCCTGCTCTACACAGTCTATATATTTTGTAAAATACCACTGAGTAATGTAAAACAAAGGGTTCCAAAGCTCACAGCTGGGGTCAAACACTACTAATTAGTTAATTTTTGGATTTTCACAACCTACGGTTTCCCTGAACTATATATATGCCCCAATCCTCGAGAGATCGAACCCGAACCCCCGCTGTGAGTTGGGGAAAATCGATCTTAACCCATTCCGATGCTCACTTAACCCTGGGAACCCCACAAAAACCCTCGACAAACACACAGATAAGCACAATAAACGCAAAAGCAAACGATGCCAGATGAGATATTTTCCTGATTCATTTTTTATCCTCTCTAAAAGTTAAGCTAAGCAAATGGTGTCATACAAACAAACAAACAAAAACATATATCTACCATATATTTTCCTAGAAACAAAAAATAAAAAACCAAAACAAAAAGTCAAAGTCGTATTTACACAAAAAGAAGGAAAGCAAAAAATAAAAACAATTAAACAAGAGTTGTAAGTTGCGTATTTTAACGGATCTTTCTATCTGTCTCTTGTAGCGTGTTTCAAACTTTGTTTTAAAAACTATTTAACAAACAAAATCAACTAAAAAATCACAACTGATATGTATTAATTTAGAGTTAGAGTTCAAGAAAAGGCGTAAATATATATGTATATGTATATGGAAAGTTCCGTACCACACACTCACACACAAAAAATAATATTTGGTTCAATAAAATTTACATTTAAAAAGGAGAAATAAATATTATATACACCTATATATATATGTATTATGTATATGTATTACATAAAGGCTTTACAATGCAGACTTACTATATATTTACATCATATGTACGTGTGTAGTTTTGCAAACAAAAGTAACACAACAAAATAAGTCACTCGGAAATTAACAAAATTTAATATGACTAAAAAATAAACAAAAGAGAAATATGACATTTTAAACTGACAAACGTTTAACATAAATATTATTTTAAATATCAAAAGATTCCAGTGTTTACTTTTCTTGGGGTGGGTTTCAAAAGGTTTAATATATTTAATTTTATTCTTAATTGTTTATTGCTATTATTTTTATATTTAACATTTTCAAGTTTAATATTTAACAAATTCATCCCAAGACCAATGCCGTGTCACACAGCATTAACGCCGCCACGCAGTTGGGATTTCCACCGCACCGCAATACAGTCACACTGGCACGCCCACAGCTGGTCTGGTCTCACAGTCTCACCTCCTGTTTTGTTGGGGACAAAAAAGAAAATAAACAATCAATTTTGGCAGGCCCGTTGTGCGCGATAATAAAGTGAAAATTATGCGAATCTCGAAAGCCACGGCGAAAACGCAACGCGATGATGCTGCCAATGAAAGTGTAGGCGCGGCTTTTCCCGTTTTTCCACGCCACCAACGGCTGCAGAAGTGCTCGTATTCCACCTGTGCTGGCATTTCCACCGTTTTTTTCGCCAGTGGAGCTGCAATGGCGTCCAAGTTGAGAACGATCAATTCCGGTAAATAGAAAGAGCAGCGAAGGATAAAGAGCGGTGTGGAAAGTGGAGAGCAAAGAGCGACGAGCGAAAAGCAGTGCGTGGGTGCAGGCGAAAATAGCGAAAAAGAACCGTTTTTTTTTCACCCGCACAAGCGGAGCAGGCAGCCGCAAATAAGTCCGAGAAAGGCGTGAAAATTGTGCAATTGCAATGAAAAGTGGCAATCCGTGGGTTATATAAAATATATATGCATTATATATCAATCAAGAGCCCCCCAAGTGTTTCGTTTCGCAAAAAATCAATGTGTGATATAGACGCAAAATCAAGGAAGAAGAAGCAGCAGCAGCAGCACAGCTGAGTGTGCGAGTGTGTGTGCCCCCTATGTGTGTGTTGGAGCCAGCAAGCAACAGCAAGTGAAATCAATAATATTTGCAGCCAAAAAAAGCCTGCAAAAAAACTGCAAAAATGTCGAATTAATTGGAATTAGCGACACAACAACAAATCGCCTCTGCACTGAGCCGAAAATTTGTGCCTTTTAACGATCTTCCTCTGCGAAGAGAAAGAAGGTAAGTCAGTCGGCCATCTTTATTGCACTCTCCTTCGATGTCGTCTTCGGGTTTCGCACAAAATAAAACCAAATCGACAAGCTTGCGTTTAATTGCTTTGAACTTTATGCGAGCTCGGGCTATATTTATGACATTTCATCAGTTATAAAGCGTCTTTCGTTAGAAGACGCTGCGTTTGAAGCGGATCTTGAAACTGGAAATGCGGGGCGTTATGTAAACAAAGCAGGCCAGGCGATACCTTATGTATTGCTCGGATGCACTGGGAGAAAACCTAATGATTAAAGATTTTTGAAATAAATAATGTGTTTATAAGTTAAAGATCCACAAAATGTTTGTATGTATGAAGTCAAAATCTATTTGTTTATTTTCAAACCTTTTTAGCATCTATTTTTGCAAATGTATGGCATACCAAAATTTCTCTCTGTGTATTTTTTGTATATGCTTAGATCTGCTTGTGTGTGCGTTCTTCGTTGATTCTTTTTATGGTCAAAGTAAATGATTTCAATTCACGTTCCATTGCTTTCGCTTCAGTATTTATTGTTGTTGTCTCTTCTGGTTTCCCATTCCCTTCCCCGCCCTCTGAATCAGCTGTGAGCGAGAGAGAGAGAGAGCGTGCCGGAGGAGACAAAGAAACTGTTAGCGCCGACTTTGCTGTATCCTTGAATTCTCGTCTTATTTCGCTTCCTATTCCTTTTTTGCGCAGAAGAAACGAGACAACAAAGGAAATGTCATTAAAAACGGTCGACAGTTCTCAGTGGTGGCTCTCATCCATATTGATTTAATATTTGCATTGATTTGTTTAAACGATAGCACAAAAACGGACTGCTTCGCTGGCTTGCTACTTATGCAATTAGCTGTAAATGCTGCGGTCGCCGCAATTTCGCTGCCAAGTGCGCATTACAAAGCGAAAATCTTGGCAAAAGTCTGCAGTGTGTGCAATGGCAGACAGGTTAAAGATGTTGCACTGTACCTCTGTACCTAACGGACTAACGGTAGTCGACGTCCCGTCATTGGCCCCCCACCATTCGCTGGCCGCCATACTTACAACTGACCGATCAAAAGGTGGGAAGGGAACAAGTGGAAAAGAGAAGAAGGAAATACCCTATAGTTCGGGAGTAAAGTATATCGGTGAAAGGATCAGCCTGAAGTAGGGGAAAGACAGAAGGTCGAGAGAAAAGGTCACTCATAAAAATAAAAAATAATATTATTCGAATTAAATTGAGTTTTTTCGTTTTACAAAAGTATTTCGTATAGAATCTATTTCCGTTTCTCCTAATTAACATTTTCACTTTTACCATAAACTATTAAATTTTAATTAGTCATCTTTATCTTAACATGCTTCAAAGATAAAGAAAATAAAACAGAATAGTTTCATTACCAAGTTAATTATTCGAAGGCCTGCATGTCCGAGGTATTGCGTTGAAAATAAACAACATTTACCAAGAAATTTCAAATTATATTTGCCTTTCTAGAGGAAACGCAATGAAAAAATACAGAACAAAAATCACATCATGTAATGATTCTGTTGAGGAAATGCTTCTGTAAATTGGCCAATTGTTGGCCACAAATCTGTCTCATGATTTCTTGATTGCTTGTGATCAAAAAGATTTTATTTAAACGAATGAGCCCGCATCAGACAGTCTCTGTATGAATCATAATACTCCATTATAAATTTCACCATGTTCTGGGGAAGTTTTAATATGTATTTAGCTTCTTACTTAGCAACTAAAGCTTACGCTTAATTTCGATAATATATTTCCAACTTAAACCATGTGTCATAGCAAATCAATGGAACAATTTTGAAACTAGCATCTAAATCATTTCGAATTAAATATCATTTATATTTACCGAAGTTTTCAGAATTTAAGACTTTAAGAACAACAACAGTCCCCCAAAAGGGAAGGACAACCTAAGGTCCCCCCAATATTTACGTGTCTACTCGCTTTTTTATGGTTTTCCATGTTGTTGTTAATGAAGCCATAAGTAATATGTGTGTATTATGTAGCCTCCACCCCAATTCTTGGGTTGAACTTTCCCCTCGATAAGGAACAAAACCTAGAAAACCGCAGCAGGCTTATCTCAACCTAAATTATATTTATTTTTGTTTTGTAACTACTTTCAATGTTTCATTTATTATTACTTTTATATATTTATGGCAGACGGTCGGTGGTTATGCGGGGCTCCCGAGATAACCCGTTCCAAAAACCGAAACAGAACCAGAAACCGAAAACCCCTGATAAGGTCCGTGCCTCCTTCTGGTTCGACTATCTCAGATTCCAGTCCCAGTTTTCAGTTCCCTGGGGTTATTGCATTACGATTCAGGGTCGTATATCACATTTTGGTTCCGATAAGGAATGAGACGGCAAAAGAATGGTTGTTGGCTTGCCGGGTTTTTGAGTTTTTCAATGAGTTTTAATGACCATATCCTGGTGTTTTCTTGAGGGGGCGGACGGTCATATACTTTCCACCATCGAAACACTGAGGAAATAGTGTGGTTGAGAATTATAAGCAAGGTAGAAGATTGAGAAAATAGATTACTTGAGAATTATAAACAAGATTAGAGATTGTATCTTGGAAGGTATCTTTAAAAATAGTATGAAAAAACAGGAACTTTTAAAAAAGGAGAATTTCCTTAAATTATAAGGAATAAAACAATTTTAAAGGAGTTTTTCAGTCTAAAAACTTGAAATTTAAAGCCTAAAGAAATATTCCTGATATTATAATGATTGTTTTGGCCATTAAGACCACTAATCCGCTTTCTCTTCGATTTTGTTGCCGTGTAGAAATTCTTTGACTTGGACTTTACTACGCATTATAAGTATATTCTCAAAATTTCGCTCTTAAGAGCACTGGCCCCGTCTGCGAGAGGGGGAGATGCCAGAGCAGTGAGAGTGGGGCAGTCCGAGAGGTGTGAGGGTGCGAGGGAGTGCGCGAGGTAGAGCGGGGGCTAACTGAGCAGTGACCCCAACGTTTCAGCCGTTGACTTTTTCCGTTCCCGTTGTTCCGTTGTTGTTGTTGTTGTTGTTATTGTTATTGCTTTGGCTCCCTCCTCCTCCTCGTCTTCCTTTTTTTTGCGTTTTATTTTTCGTTATTTTGTTATTGTGTGCTGGGTTGAATGACTTTGTTTGGGACGAAAACGCAAAAAATAACAAGAAGAAATTAAAAAGTAACAACATTTTCGGGTGCTCTTCAGTGAGCAAAAGGAGAGTAAGAGCGGGAGCGGGAGAAAGAGAGGATGTAAAGCCAATGAACCCACCAACGAAAAATTTCGTAAAAACAGCTGATGATATTCGTGGAGGTGGAAACTTTAGGGGGTTTCATTCGGAATGGAAAGGAAAGAAAGGAAAGTGGTGGCTGTCTGGAAATTGGAACTCACTCTCCTCTCGAAACTGTTGATTTTCCCTTTGTTTGGGCTGAAGGGTTGTTTTTAGGAGAGCCAGGAGCAAGAAGTAGAGGAGACGAAAAACGGAGGGTTCTATAACGCTTTGATTGATATTCGTGCAAAACCGAAACACGGGGGCTTTGATGGAATTTGCATTTCTTTCTCATTTCGCCACTTTATCAATTCCATCGACAGACAGACACGAAACCAAAATCATTTTCCATATGAATTCCCTAACAGCTCTTTGTTTAGATTTTTATTTATTTTTCTGTGTTTCTGTGCGTTTTTTTTTTTTTTTCTGTTTTGCTTTAGCGAATTTACAAAAATAAATATCATGTAGTCATCGCATGGCTCTTGGTATTTGGTTTTCTAAAAGTATGCTTCCCATTTTTGTATTATTTTCTGTTTTATTCCCTTCAGATACTTAATTGCGTCATGGCACGCTTATTTCCAGATGACTCAAAAAATAAATTATGGAGTAGCAAATAGCATGCTTTCCATATCTGCTTTATAAAGCTTAGATATCTGATGGATACTTGTTTGTATCAAGCTTATTTCTGAAATATTTTTTAAAAAGAAAAAAACCTACTAAGATAATTTTTTAGATATATTTTGCTGTGGATATTTTATAACTATTTTAATAAATGTGTAAATATAATAAATAAAATGTTTAAAATATTGTTTTGAGTACATTTAAATTAATTAATTATTAATATTGATCAGGGTGGGCCCTGGCCCAGCCTCTGCTGGCACACGGACTTTTTAGAAATTTCTCAAAGCTCTTTCCTTCAAATTGTATGCTAAAAACAAAGTCAAAATTGTTCTTTTTATATTTATAAAAAAATGGTACTTGATAGTGTTTTATCTAAAACTCCCTGAAGTATTTGCTTTGGCCTTATCTTGACAAGGCAATTAACTACAACTAAACTGCTATCGATAGCCTTTGTGGGTTGGCTTGAATTATTCACATATTTATTCAAAATGTCCGCCTGTCTGGCTATCTGAGCCAGATTATCAAAGTGCTGGGTCATCGGCCATCTATATATTGTGGTGTAGCCCCTTCTCAATCGCTCCCTTTCCATCCCCGCCCCACTCATGTCACTCCCACAATCACTCTTCGCCCCCAAAATGGCCGCCACACTTGGCTTTGATGTCGCAGCTGTCTCCGCTCTCAACCTTAAACTTTCCACACTTCCGTGGAAAGCTCATTACAGTGGCACCTCCTCGTTTGCTGTTTTTCCTACCTCGTCCCCTCTTTAGCTCTTTTCCCCTAAACACTTTTCACCTGGCGGCGAGTCAATCACAGTCACGTGTGGGCCAAATAACAAGAAACAGCTGTGTGTTGGTGAGCCGGAAAACACGAAAGAAAACACAGGGACAGACACAAAAGAGCTAAAAGAATCGGGAAAAGTTGACATTGCCAAGGGTTGTACAGTGGTTATTGGGTGAGATTGGTTCTGTAAAATCCTTGAAAAATTAACGAAATGTTTAAAATTTAAATACCATACAGTTTCTTATCCTAAAAGATTCTTGAAAAATGAACTAAGGTAGAGAGTTTAAATATTATCTATCCTTAATGTATAGTTTCTATATTTATTGTCTTAAAATCAATATAAATATATTAATACATAATGTGAATATATTGAAACTCTCATAAGAAACGTGATTTTATTAAGCCACAAATGCTAAAAATACGATATAGGACATGGTACTTTTATGGTAACTATGCCAACCTCAAATTATTTTGGTAACAATTAGAAATATAATATTATATATATACGAAAATGTATTTGTAATCCCTAACCACATACCAAATTTCAAGTCGATCCTTCAAGTATTTCACTTACAAATAAACATTAAAGTTTCTCTAATCTATGATGCGGTCGCCAAAAAGTAGGCAATGATTTTTGAAAACCAATCGTTTTGACTCTTATAAAGATAAATTAATTCGTTTTAAGATTGGATTAATTTTATTATTAAATATTCTAAAGAAAATGTAAAGGTGTATTGTACTTTAATTGAAACTGCAAATATATTATCGGTAAACGATTTTTCACTGTGCCAAACACACACGTGCCTTGTGTAAGAGCTTGCCCCGCTGTCTGCCTTGGGTCTATATTTGCTTGCAATCAATCCAAGGTTTTTCCAAGGGTCTCGCGAAAACCCAAACTGCGTTCTCTGCGATTTTTACACAATTACCAGGGGCTAGCAGGGAATTCGTCGCAGGTTGTGTGTGAGGCAATCAAAAACGCTTCTATAATTTATAAGTTATGGCAAATAAACAAACACGACACAAAGTGTGTGTGTGGGGGAATAACATACATTGTTGTTAGTTTCTTTTTTTCCTTTCCTCTTTGTCGGCTGCTTTCTTGCTTTCATAAGGTTTTTAACCGTTTTATTATCAAAACAGCTGATCGACGCAATTAGCTGAGTGTGTGTGAGTGAGTGTCTGTGTGCTGAAAACAACTGCGCAGTGCGCATATAAAAAACGGAAGGCAGAGCCCTTTTTCAAAAGCAGAGAGACGACGGATTGAGAGAGCATGAAACGAGCTGTGGCAACATTTTTGTTTGGCAATACGCTCTCCATGAAAAGTATTAGGGGAAAAATTAACAATAAACTCAAGCTATTTCAGACAAAGATAAATACAGAAAGCGGAGAAATAATATGGAGAAAGGTTTTAGAACAAATAATTGTAAAAAATAAATTCTTTATTAAGTGTTATTTAGATTTGTTGAATAAATTATGTCTTAACAACAAAGATGTGTTAAATTTATTTTAAAAAATTTATTCTTTTATAATTCAAGCTTGAATTATAAGCAGAACCCGCTTGGAAATTCTAGCCTCAAAGCAAGCCTACAGTAAACTGTGCTATGTGACTTATTTAATAAAATCTTAGCTATGAATTCCCCTCTAATTTTTGTTAATCTTACTTAAATTCCTACCTCAGCTGTGGGTTACTCTCCATGGAAGACACGTCTCTCGAATGCCATCTTAATTAAAATTACCCGAAGAAAGCCAGCCATCAATCAGCGGAACTTTTCATGCTTTGAAAACAGAGAGCAAACAAATACAAAAAAAACCAAAACATAAAACAAAAATAAAAGCCAAACACTAAAGCGACTTAAGCCCAAGGGCTTTTGTGACCTCATCTTTTTTTCAAGCTGATCTTCTTTTATTCAAAAAGCGCCAACTTGCGAGGAAAATTTTGTCGATTTTCGATCATGGTACTTTTCCATAAGAAATAGGGGCAATATAAATACATCTATATCTACCTGTAACTGAAGAGTTCCCTGCGGCTTAAACACGTTTTATTTGTACTTGCAAAGAGATAAAAAGAAGTGTAAAAGGAAACGGCAAATATTTGTCTCAAACTTGTTATCTGGGGTCGGGAATAAAAAAAGAAAAATAAATGGGAAATGTCTGTCTGGCTCTGAAGAGAGATGGAGAGGAAAATCCCGGTGAACAAATTGATCGATAGACCTGCTAATCGGTACACGAGGCTTCGCCATTAATTACTTACGACACCTTTCAATCAACACACAAAGGAAACCTGACAAAGAGTTTATAGAGAAGATTTAGAAGAGTATAAATAATTTACTAAAATATTTTTGGTATTACAGATCCAGACATTAACTTGGTTTTTATATCTTTCCATTTTATTCATAAAATATTTCCCAAGCTAGCATAACACTTATTTATAAAGAAATATGAGCTTAACTTATTATTTATAATATTCATCGATATATCTGAAAATCCTTTAAAAGATTTTCCTTTTATCTGTAATTTTCCTATAAAATATATATTAAGCTGCCAATTTATGGGAAGTTGCATGTTTTATTATTATTTTGTTGTTATTTCTTCCCCTTTTTTTCGGAGGACCCCATCCGTTTCTTGTTTTCCTGTTTTCTGGCCAGGAAGGAGAGCGAGGAAGAGAGAGTCGCAGACCCCAGACTTCTTGGGTCTCAGGTCTCGGTCTTCGTTTTCGCTTTCGCATTGGTCTTGGCATTTCTTTGTCTGGCTGGCTGCTGCCTTGGTTCGGTTCTTTGTTGTCGCCGTGAATCCGTGAGTCCGTGTATCTGAGTATCTGCGTATCCTTCGGCTCCACAGACCTGGGTTACTTGAGTTCACCGCTTCTGCAGACGGCGGACGCCACTGACGAGTATCTGGTGAATATGGATGTGTGCCGTCTGCGATTGTGTCGTCCGTCTGCTGGTGCTGCTGCTGCACCTACAGTCGACAGTCCAGTCCACGGCTAGTACAGTGGGTAATGGCTACGAGGAACGAACGAGGTTTTAGCCCTACTATTTAAAAAGAAACATAACTTTTTAAGTTTCAAGGCTAATGAAGTAAAACCTTTCCCTAAAGTACTTAAAAATACCTACATTTTAAACAATTTTATAACTGATACAGGAAATTTATGACTTTTATTAATTCCAAGTCAGATTTATTGTATTTATATATTTTATAGATTTATTTTGATATTTTCTGGATTTTATTACTTAAATGCTAGTGAAATATCGTCTAGAAATCAGAACTGCCACAGAAATTGTCAAGAACTTCTAATTATTAAAAAAAGCGTGCAAAAGTATGCAATTAAATTTGTTGGACACAATTCTTTTAATTTAACATTTTGTAGCATACTTTTGGCCAGAAATTAAATAGATTTTAAATCTCCAATCTATTTCTAAAGTAAAAGTGAATAAAATTAATATTTTTCTGCCTAGTTCCGACTATAAAATACCCTGTAATTAGAGTCTACAAAATAAAGTCAAGTACAAATCATATCAGCAAAGTAAATTCCAAGTGTGTGTGATATATATGCCAGTGTGTGTGTGCGCTGCGTGTGCTGCTGATAAGATTCGCATCGTAGAGGAAAACAGAGGAAGTGAAGAACAAAGATAGGCACAGACAGAGAGAGCGAGCGAGAGTGGGAGGGGAAAAGAGCGAAGCTGAGAAGCAGAAGCAGCAGGCAAAACATAAATTCTGAATGTTGTTGCTGTTGTCTGGGTCGCTGACGATTTTTGGGGGGCTGCTACATACATATACACTCACACACATACCCATACATTGTATGAATGTATGGGTATATATTTTGCATTAAAAGCGCATGCGTTGTTGTTGTTTTCTGGATTTTTGGGGTTCTCCGCCTTCTCGCTTCGTTCTTCTGCTTATTGAAGAAATCTGCCAACAAGTACCCCAAAGCCTGTACATATATACGAAGATATATACTATACATATCGCTATATACACTCGCCAACACAGCTATTTTGTTTGTAGTACATCAGCGGGCACATAAGGCAAAACACACACAACACTCGACAACATGGCATCTCGCAAACATATGGAAACGGGTTCTCTATCTCTGTCTACACTTCATTTTTTTTCTCATTGTTGTTGTTGTTTTTGTTTAGACTACGTGTGTGTGCGGTGTGTGGTGTATACTTTTCTGTATCTGTGAGTGGCTTTTGTTATTGAATCGCTATCGCAACAACAATTGCTCTTGTCCCACTAAAATGTGGCTTAAAATTAACAGAAAAATGTTTATATACCAAAATATAAACGAATACTATGTATTTTTTAGATCTTACGGTTTAAATGGCTCAAAATGTAAGACATAAAAATGTTTAAATTGAATATTTAGGTCAAAATGTATTACTTCTTTGATTTGAAGGTCAATTTTCACAATAATTTTGTTATAGATCTCTTAAATTCCTATAAAACTCTATTTAAATTTAAGATAAATAAAATATACACAAAACATTGAATTTACCATAAAATAAACTTTAAATATATAATTTTTTTGAAAAACTTACCTAAAATAAATTCCATTATACTGAACAAAAATATAAAAATAAATAAATAAAGATGGAGGTCAAAACTCTTTTAAATTTCCTATTTTGTTTAATTTAATTTATCTATAATCAAAAACTATTTAATAGTGAGTTAACTACATTTTCCACATAAACAGGGGTGCCACAGAAATCGCTGTACACTTGAAATCAACGAAAAATTCTGTACAAAAATATGCATTACCTTTTAAATCGTAACACAAACGAGCTTAAATATTTTATTGCCTACTTTTCACGGCATTTTTAAATGAATTCAAATCCTTTTTCTTTTAATTTTACCACAAAATCATTTTAATATTTTCTATTTATATTATTTAAGTAAATCTATTATTTAAAAAAGATCATAATTGACCCCAACCTTATTCCATAAGTACATTATATTATTTTGTAACATGAAATATTTTTCAAGTGTTTCCGCTATTTGAATGCCCACTGTATTTGTTAGTTGTGATTTTGCTCAACATGATTTTCGTATTTCACCCATTTACTTGTGGCTTATCATATGTGTGTGTTTATTTATTTTGTTTTTTCTTCTTTTTTCGAGGGTTTTGAGTAGTTTTGTGTGTAGTGGTGTGTGTGCGCGCTTCCATATGATTTTTGTGTACATTTTTCCCCTGCGCGAAGGCAACATGTTGCTGGCGGGTTGCTGCCTGCTGCTGCTGACGTTGCTGCCAGGCAACATGTTGCCGTCACACACAAAACTATGGCCAAATGTACGACGTAGTTTTCCCCTCAGCCACCTAGTATATAGGAGTGTGTACATATATATAGTATATACATAAACAAAGCGCTGGCTGGCTGCCTGGCTGCCTGTCTGCTCAGCTCAGCTGTTTTAGAAAGTTGCCGTCAGCAGCAGCGAACGGTTCGTCGTCGCTCGCTCCGCTCCGCTTCGCTCTCTTGTATTTTCCACACATTTCAATTCATTTCATTTCGAGACTTCAAAGCGACAACAGCACACGAAAAAATCAGCTAGAAATTAAGCCAGAAAACACCACTGGCCATTATTTTTTTCCCCCAGTGTGTGCCAGAGTGTGTGAAGTGCAACCTACAAAAAAAAGATACAAAATAAAAAGATACAAAATAAAAGACAAAGGCCACCCGAAAATACGAAAGAAAAAAAATCTAAGCAAACAAGTTTGCTTGCTGCTACGCTGCGCTAATAATAATCGCGTTTACCTGCCTCTGATTCCGTTTCGTGCGACTGAACTCGAGAAACTTGAATATATATACACAGAAAAACAGAAAAAAACCTCCCAAATAAATAACAAAACGTATTTATAATAAATACATAAGGTTTTTGCCGCGTCGCGCTGTTCAAAGGCGTTGAGAATTCAAATGCAGCTAAGCAAAAGTGCAAAAATATGTGGCCATTGCCATTCCGTTGCCAGTTTCAGGACTAAAAGCCAATTTAAATCAAAATCACAACAAAATCAAAGGCGACAAAAGGCTGTCACAGTGAATACTTAAAATTAAAAGTAATAATGAACACAAAGCAAATTAAATTCATTTAAAGTCTAAAGTCGTCGTAAATTCACATCAAAAAATCAATCAAAATTGTAGGATTTGGAAACGTTTCAAAAGCGCCACAAAACAAACGCAAAAAAAGGTTGGTTTTCAAAATAATTGTATGGCTTTAAGGGCTGTGAGCGTGTGTTGGTTGGTGTATCTGTGACGTTGCTCCGCCACTCAGCTGGTTAGCTGCGCATGTGTTGGTGACGTAATGCCAAAAGCACAGCGCAAACCAATACAGCGCAATTTAGCCCCCCAACCCCATCCCCAATGCCCATTACCCCCACCGCCACCACACAGCCATCACACCACCCACACACGCTCATGTACACGCGCGCACACAAATAATTGAAGATCGCACACTGATACAGTGGGGACTCTATAAAAGCGAATAAGAAACGGAAAAAAACAGGTGTACTTAAATATAGGTTTTCAAGACCACGTAATACCTATAAAAAATGTCGAAATATTTTAGTGCTCCATGTATAAACCAGTTTTCGAAGATAATCCAGTTTCTATAAACATTTTTAAGCACGAAAGTCGAAAAATTAGAAATGATTACCTTATAAATAAAAATTTTAAATACCAAAGAAAGTCGGTTTTTTTGGAGTTTAGACTTATAGACCTTGACCTTATTTTAAATGTTTAAGTGTATTATGTTCTTGTCATAATATTTATTGTTTTCAGAACTATAGCTCCCTCAGAAACTCTGGAATTCTATTAGAAAATATACAAAAACTAATATTTTATCAAATTGTATTTAGCAGGTTTCTAAATAAATTTCTAAATATGTAACAAATTTTATAAAAGTATTACGTAGTACCGAAAAAATGTCAATAAACAGTTTTTATTTTAAATATTTTATAAAATAAAAAATGATCCCTAAAGAGTGTAAATTTTTATAAAAATCTGTTTAATTTAATAATTAAAAGGAACAGAAGAAATGGCTCTAAATTGTTAATAGTGATATAATGACTTTTCGTATACTAAAAACCTTGATCTTTTTAAGGTATCAGTAGTTTTATTTTCGAAAATCAATGATTACCTAGTTACACAATTATGCAGCACGACTGGCCTTTAAAACCCCATTTCCACGTTACGTAAAAGCTTATTTAGTGAGGTTGGACTTTAGCTGGCTTGCCTGTGTGTGTGGGTGAAGCACTTTGGGAGACTTTGCGACGCCCCCTTCAGCGTTATTTGACACACACAAACACACATACATAAATTACTGAAAAGGCAATTCAAATCATGCTACCCGTCGCCGTCTTTTTCCACTCCCTCGAATGTTGTTGCTGTATTTGTGTGTTTTGGGTGAAGTCAGGAAAACTACTCGAGTTTTTTCCTGTTTTTTTTTTTTTTTAATATAATTGACACACATTTTCTAATTGTGGCGTTGCATTTGCTGTGTGTCAACACTTTTGTTTGCTGCTTTGCATGGGGCCGTTCGTCGTTTATCAGGTCTGCCTTTTGAACTTCTTTATCGCTCCCTCTACCTTGGGGTCTCGCTGGCTCTTTGTCTGTGTCTCTCTCTGTCTCTCTAATGGGTAACCTGTTTGATATAATCAGCTGTTGGGGAAGTAGAAGAAGAAGCAGAAGAGTGAAGATCAGAGTGTGAGTGCTTAAAAGCTTTTTCAGCATTATTAGATCCATGTAACATGAAAATAAATGAGCACAGAACAAATTGCGCAACATTTCAAAGAGGCACCCACGTGTCCGGGTTTGAAGATCTCCTCATATCTCTATAAGGCAGAGAGAACGCTACAAGAGATCGTATCTATAAAGTTGAGAGAACGCTTAATCGTATCTATAAGAAGGAGAGAATGCTATGAGATCAGAAAGAAAGAGAGAATTATATTTGTATCAGAACAGAAACATAAAGAAAATGCTTTAAAAGCATATTTCTAAAAGAAAACAATGTTATAAGATTATATTTATAAGGAAAAAGAAAAGCAAAACACAAGAATGAAAATAATATTTGAGATCTTACCATAAGAAAGAGAGAGCGATAGGTTTCGAAACTGAAAGAACGAAATAACGCTACTTAAGGGAACTAAATGAAAGAGAGAATCGATATAGGGACATATCTACAAGAAAGAAAGAACTGTACGAGGTAACAGTAAGAAAGAGAGGGAGATCTTACCATAAGAGAGAGAACAATAGGTTTCGAAACTGAAATAAGGAGATAACGCTACCTATGAACTCTAAAAGAAAGAAAGAACTATAGAGAAAGGTAACAGTAAAAAAGAGAGAAAGAGACTAGCAGGGAAAGAGATGGCACGTCTATTTCTTTAAAGATAAAGGATAAGAACCCGATTTTACGTAATGATTTTATGATTTGATACATAATAATTATAATTCCTCACGAATTATTAATTAATAATGGTATAAAATGTATTATAAAGAAGGAAAGAACTATACAGGAAGGTAACAGAAAGAAAGAGAGGGAGAGACTAGCAGAGAAAGAGATGGCACGTCTTTTCCTTTAAAGATAAAGGCTTAAAGCCCGATTTTACGTATGTATAGATTTTATGTTTTGATGCATAATTATTATAATTCCTCACGAATTATTTATTAATAATTATATAAAATGTATTATAAATTTAAAATCTAACCTGAAATGGTCTTAAATATTTAAATTTTAATTTCGATCAACAATGTCAGCATAAGATACAAT
>VNJO01005402.1:0-10799 GCA_008042535.1 Drosophila tani | reverse complement strand
GAAACTATTACCTACTACATTTACACATAAATAATAAAACAATAAAATAAAAACAGTTAAAAATGTTGTATAAATTATGGAAAATTCTGTTTGGGATAGGACGCGTTGAAAAAATCGTATTTATGTTTTCGAAACGATCAATTTGTGTTTTTTTTTATAGTAGTAGTAGTATAGTAGATAACGCGAGATAAGTTTGGTCACACGAATATTGCAGTCGCGATTATGCAAATTTACCATAACAAAAGAAGGTCATACCAAATTGCAACGAGGGCTGCATTTAAGATCGCGATGCACCCCTAGATTTGTGAAAAAGTAAAAAAGTCAAGAAGTGAAAACGTTAACTCAACTAAAATGGTATGTATTTAGCCTAAATTATTATATTATTATAAGTTGTATATTAACTATAAGTTAACTACTATATGCCTCACATTCTAACAAACAGTAATATTAATTATATAGCTGCATTTAACCCTTTTTATTGTCTCTTCGTTTTTTGTGTCCTTTTGTGTGTGTATCTATGTCCGTAGGTGTCTCACATAAGTAAATGTATGCGTGGGTGTCTTAAACCCACTTCACAAACAATTATTTGTGTACCTTTTTACTAATTATGTTCATTAAATTCTCAGCTATGGACCGCAAATTCCAAGTCTACCAGGAGCTATGTTGCCAAGGCTGTGAGCAGCTTACGTGTAAGTATAAACATTTTTCACAATATATTGTATATTAAAGTAATATATTTTTTTAAATATTCCTTAGCGCAACTTGCTGAATTTATAAGATCAATGGGAACCTAATTGGCGGCGATGGATAGGGTTAAATACGGCAATGAATGCGAGAATAGTGTAATTACATTAAAACCGTTCGCGAGGCTTTAATTTTATATCAAATTATATATCTTATAATAATATTTTATCTATAGTTAGCTAAACTACTAAAATAAAATTAAAAATAAAAAAAAAAAATGTATTTAAATGTATTTTATTTCGCTGGGGTTTATTGAATTCTATATACCCCAGTCTACTTGAATTTCATGCTCTCTGGGGAGCAGGAAATTCTTATAGGGAATTTGCCTACTGAGCGCTCAGCAAGAATTTCCTCTGCAGCAGAGCAGCAACGGTGCGAGTACACGAATTTCCCCAGCCACGCATGAGTAAAAGCGAATTAGAACTTTACATAAACGGTGAGGACCTACCCCCTGAGCGATTACATAAGAAAGTAGTACTATTTTACAGATCGAAAGTCCCACTGGGAAATCCAGCTTAAATTGAAGATAGGCAAAAGAAGGAGCAGTAACAACAGCAACAGCAGAGTAGTTCTGGAGATCAGACAAGGAGAATAGTCCGAAACCGTGCATTGGCAGCGTCAGTGCAGCGATCCAGCGAGAATAGGTTCTGAGCAGACAAATTCGGGAGAGCTGTCAGACTGAGAGCAATCAAATCCCGCGCAGTTGAAGAACGGCGAGCGCAAGTACAGCAATTCAGAGAGAGCTTTACAGCAACATCTGAGTATTCGTGAGAGCAGTCCAGGAGAGCACAGCAGTCAGTGCGGCGATCCAGAGAGAGATGAAATAGGAGAAAGAGCAGCAAGCGCGATGTAACGGAGTCGAAATATAAACAGCAACTCCGTGGATGTCCAAAAACAAAACACTAGGCTCTTGTATGAGGACAGTATATGCAAAATTATAAATTGTTATAAACAGGCAAGGTAGAAACTTTTTGCGGTCCGATGGTAACGTAATTAAAAGAAACGTTCCATCTGATTTAAATAAAATCAAAGACAACAATTTTAATTGACTCTTTACAGGCGAATCAAAATAATCGTATGAGCGAGCAAAAAACACGACCGACACCTTTGAAAGCTTCTATGCTTCTTTTGCCAAGTCTTACAGAGACAAGGCGCTTGATACATTTATTAGAGGTCTTAACGGCGACTTGCCTAGACTGATAGGTACCAAAGAGCCGGCAGATCTTCCATCTGCACTCCAACTATGCGAAAGACTAGAAAATCAAAATTTCAGAACCAATTACGCCAATAATAATCAAAACAGTTCAAGAAAATTTGAAGGACCCACTAGAGGACCAAAAAAATCGCACAGCAACCATTCAACGCAGCTAGACAACCATTTATCCCACATTAAGCTCACGTTCTACAGACCCCGAAAACGACAGCCTATTTTCCACAGCAGCAAATGCAATTCAGTGGACATCAACAACAATATTCTGCTTACCCAGCAATACAACCACCACGTCCATAGGCTCCAAAACCACAGCCTAAGCCGGAACCTATGGATATAGATAAAAGTTTACAGACAAGACAAATAAATTATATGAACAGACCAAATAATGGACCTCGAAGGTGCAGGGAAAACGACCACCATCTCAAATGACAAGCGGACTGGTAGATAAAAGACAGAGAAATTTGCACATAAATACTGAACCAGAACCCCCATTAGAAAATACCGACCAATTAACGGAAACTGACGAGACAGCAGCCGAATACTACGCGGAAATTCTAGATTTTAAACAAAAAACAGAGGAAACCGAATATACTGGCACTGGCCTTTATTTTTTAGAATATAATCCTCTTCATTACCTTAGTTTCAATGTAAAACCGGTGATGGAGAGATGATCAAAATTTTAATAGACCCGGCTCTAATAAAAATTACATCCAACCGCGATTGGTAAAAAAACCAATCGAAAATAATAAATCTTTTTATGTAAACTCCGTAGCCGGAGATATCCATATCACCCACCATACAATTGCCAAGCCATTTGACTTAAAAGATACATTTGTTAAATTCTTTTGACTACCCTCATTAAAATCTTTCGATGCTATTAGAGGAAATGATATACTTCGCGAAATCAACGCTTAAATAAATATGCAGGAAGGTTACATTTCAATTAAAAACAAACGTAGAATTAAAACAAAACAGAAAGCTTCTACCGAAGTCAACAAGTTACATATTCGAATAGAGCATACAACGCAAAAGGAAAATTAAAAAATTACTTGCTTAAAATCTCCAAACTTATTTGGCAACCCGGACGAAAAACTGACATACACTACCAAAGTAAAAGCCACTATAAGACGTACAAACGAATGTCCAATATACTAGAGGCACTACCCATACCCAGAAGCTCTTAGGCCAGAAGTTAAAAAGCAAATACAAGTACTACTCGAAGCGGCGTAATTAGACCTTCAAGGTCCCCATATAATTCTCCAATATGGATTGTACCCAAAAAAATTGATGCCTCCGGACAGAAAAAACATAGAATGGTGATAGGAAGCTTAACTTGGTCACTATTCCAGACAGATACCCTATACCAGACATAAAGAATGTACTGGCACGACTAGGACAAAGTAATTTTTTTCTGTTTTAGACCTTAAAAGTGGATTTCACCAAATCCCACTCAGACAATCGGACATAGAAAAGACAGCATTTTCAGTAAATCAAGGCAAATATGAGTTTACTAGACTCCCGTTTGGACTTAAAAATGCCCCTTCCATTTTTCAAAGAGCGCTAGATGACATTCTTAGAGAACATATATGGTAGGAATTAGGTGTTTCGTCTACATTGACGACATTATTATCTTCAGTAAAAACGAAGAAAATCATCTTAAAGACAGAAATTGTATTCAAAATTTTTGAAGACGCAAACATGAGAATTCAGTTAGATAAATGCGAATTTTTTAAGAAAGAAGTTGAATTTTTAGGATTTTTAGTAGCAGATACCGGAATTAAGAAAAATCCGGAAACGGTGAGAGCAATCGTCGAATTCCCCAAACCTAAGACACTTAAAGATCTTCGCTCCTCTTTAGGACTGTCAGGGTTCTACCGTCGCTTCATTAAAGATTATGCAAAGCTTGCAAAGCCCCTAACAGCCCGTTTAGGAGGGGCAGAGGGCCGAGGCCGTAGCTCAAAAAATGCCTCAAGCAAAACTCTGATCGATCTTGACAAAGAGGAAGCATTTAGAAAATTAAAACAAACTCTCGCCTCCGTGGAGGTAATGTTATCATATCCAGACTACAATAAAAAATTTTAATTAACTACCGATGCTTCAGATTATGCTATTGGTGTCGTATTGGGCCAAGAAGACAAACCTATAATGTTTATTTCTAGGACTCTAAGTAAGGCAGAAAAAAGTTATGCCCCTAACAAAAAGGAAATTCTAGCTTTAATTTGGTCTATACAGAGTCTTAGAAATTTTCTGTACGGTCCGACCAAAGTGAACATATTTACAGACCACGAATCTCTCACACACCCGACTAACCCGAAAAGCCGTAACGATCAGATGAAAAGGAGTACAACCACGAACTGCTCCACAAACCTGGCAAAGCAATCGTTGTTGCTGATGCTCTGAGTAGACCTCCCATTCAAACGCGAAGGGAAGTAAACACACCAACAGGCACTATTCACAGCAGTTCTAGTTCTCCTGAGAGACTAATACCAATGGCAGAAGAACCAGTAAATGTTTTTAAAAATCAAATACAATTATATAAATTCGAACATGTTTTCTCCACGTACCATAGACACATTATTACAGAACCAATTTTTAATTCAGAAATCTTATTAAACCCGTCTGTCATTAACGGTATTCATACAGACGAAAAAACTTTAGGTCAGCTTCAGGAAATCTATCCACTTTTTGATAAATATAAAACCAGATTCTCAAGCATTCTAGTTAGAGATTTAAAAGACGAAACTGATCAAGAGAATGCAAATATAACAGATCGTGGAAAAGAACATAGAAATAGCAATGAAAACCAACAACAAGTGTTAAACAAAGTTTACTTTCCACACATGAGGGCAAACAAAATAAAACTTGTAAAAGAATGCCAAATTTGTAAGGAACAGAAATACGAAAGACGCACTAACAAACTAGAGTTACAAAAAAACACCAATACCACAATACCCAGGTCAAATTATTCACGTTGATATTTACCTCACATGCAAAACAAGTCGTTTTGACTGCAATATATAAATTTTCAAAATTTGCACAAGTAGTTGGAAAACCTAACTACTGGGCCACTTTATCGCTAATTAGGGTCATAAATTTGAATAATGAGGGTCACCTGTCAACCCTTAGGATTAATGAGGGACACCTGTCAACCTTTAGGATCATAAACTAGATTATTGAGGGTTAGACTACTCATTTCATACAACGAAAATGGGCTCAAAAATTTCTTAGCGACAGGCCCCAGGCCTGTTAGTGGCGGGCCCCGTCGCTCTCTCGCGGCTCTCTCTCTCTCTTCGCTCTCTCATTCTTATGTCGTATGAGAGAGCGAGCACACGTACACGGGTGCATGTGTGCGATCATTTCATTTCGGCCCAGCAAGAATATTTGGTCTTTTGCTACTTTTCATACTAGGTACCCTAACAATATGGGCATATTCACTATTGGGTTAATAGTAAAAAAAATAATGTTATATGTTTTAATATATTTCCTAATGTTTCAGCATATGTTATATATAATATATATATATTAGGGCGGGTCAATTTTTTTTCGCAAAAATCGTCCCCCATATCGGAATCTACGAAGAATTCTAAGAAAATTTCACCAAGAAACCATGTGTTTAAAATGAATTCCTAGCTCGCGCCGTGAAGCTTAAAGATTTCACTATGAGGTAAATAATACATACCTTATGTACTTCAAAGTGAAATCTTTAAGCTTCACGGCGCGAGCTAGGAATTCATTTTAGACACATGGTTTCATGGTGAAATTTTCTTAGAATTCTTCGTAGATTCCGATTATGGGGGACGATTTTCAGGATTTTTTTGGACAGGAACAAATTGACCCGCCCTAATATATATATATATATATATATATATATATATATAGATTATATATATATATATATATATATATACATACTTATTATATACCATCTGAAAGGTATTGATGTGTAGATCATATATATACATATATATTGGATCTGGCTTCTACGGATCAAAAGATATATAGATTCAATCTTTATTTTCAATTTTTAAAGTAAAAGTTATCGAATAATTTTTATTTTTCAATTTATATAATAAAAATTGAAAATAAAAGTTTTTGAGTAATTTTTATATAAAAATTGATATTTAATAATTATTACTAATTTTTTATTATTAAAATTAATTTTAATTATTAAAAATCAATTTTTTTTCGTAAAAATTAAGAAATAACTTTTATTTTGTAATTTTTTGCTTTTTTAATTATAACCGTTGCTGACACACACACCTCTCACCCTTTTTTCTACTTCTGTAAATGAATTTGTTTTGTCACAGAAATGATTTTGGCTTAAAAAGCGTCTTCTTGCTCAAGTACGCATACACACACGTGCTCACATGCGCATTTTTTTTTTTAGATTTTTACGCTCTCAACTTTGTGCTAGCGCGCTGAGAGCGAGAGAGGATAGAAGAGGAGAGGAAGATCGATCGCCAGCGGTGAGAGAGGGACAGCAACTACGCGCATTTTCGTGTCGTTTTCGTTTCATGAATCGGTTTTACTCCGTCCCCGAAAATCCATAACGCGCCTAAAGAAGTTTCACTTCAATAAAATAATATACAAAATAAATAAGAATGCAGTCAATCCCTTCGACGTCGATTGGCTACGGGCTACGAGCAATAATAAATGATTAATAATAAATTATAAATAAATAATATACAAAATAAATAAAAATAATGTCAACACCATCGAATATCCTGGAGTGTGGCTCCATGTCGATATTGCCAAGTGCGATGCAGAAAGCAGAAAGTTGCGTGATGGCCACGCAATGGACTGGTGACCTGTCCGTTTTATGAAACCACACGTAAAGTATTAAAATAAAAATCAAAATGAGTAAATATAAAAGAACTAAAACCAAATAAAAAGAATTGTATGAGCTCCTAACTGCAGCTCGACCAATTGAGGACTGAATGAAGTCCGTAAGGAACCCGAGTATAAATGTTTTGGGGACTGACAAAAAAGTCAAAGCGCCTTCCTGATTTGTCATTACGATTGTTTTCACTCGATTACCTAGCTACTTTTTAAAGCTATCGGTTATCGAAACGTTGCGATTTGTCATGAATTTTGAAGTTAAGCGCCAACAAAATTTAAATTTCAAAAATGATATTAAAAAGAAATAGTTGCACTTGAACAATTATTTAACAAAACCAAACAGGAATTATTTTGTAGTATATCCACACCACTTACTTCTTAAGCTGAACAGTTACAGACTTGTAAACATTTAATCTGTGTAAAAAATATCATTAAATAATGAAGAAATACAAACTTTTTGTGCATGTGAATTATGAAAACATTCAGCTCCACTCAAGGTATAATCAAATAAAAAAAGACATAATAATAATTAATTGGTTTGACGAGTTGGGGCCCCGATTTTAATGGTACAACCTTTCTAAAACGTTTCTAGCGTTTTTATTTTGACATTGCTCACTGCTTGGTTGCACGTGGCGTATGCGCAACATTCTGTGGTCAGTACTCGGTGGTCGTCGGTGGCCACTTCGATTTCAAAATCTTGAATTAACAACGGCAGCCGCACCCCGAAAACCAGAATGTCGCTCGGATCCATTTCAATTGCAATTTTTATTTCATCGCCCCGGCCTGGCTTTTTATGCCATATTTTATTGGCCAATTGGAAGCTTGGTTTGTGTGTGTCTTTATTTGTACTTTCGGCAAGGCCCTTTAACAAAAAAAAAGGAAAAAAAAAAAAACTGATCCAGCTAATTGTACTTTATTAACATTAGCATTTTGTAATATTATAGCTCATTAAGTTATCAGCCGTTAGTCCTTCTTCCAGATCCTGTTTGGCCAGAATTGGTATATATAGACTATATAGTTTTAACTAGGGATGTATATCGAGAGGAAACGCCCGATATGATATATCGACACACGTTCACACCGTAAAGATAGTAATGTTTGATATATCGAAAATATCGCATTAAACCTTAAAATATCGATAATATCGAAGATATCAGAAAAAAAAATTTAGAATTGTTTTGTTTTTATTTTTAAAACTAAATATTTGATAACCTCTACATATTTATTTCTTAAAAGGTTCGAAATATCAAACAGAATATTGATGTATCGCTCATATATCGCAACGCTAAAACATCGATTTATATATCGGCCTTCGCGCCAAGTATCCATACAGTATCGGAACATCGATATATCAAATTTTTCTGCCATCCCAAATCTTTACCGATTTAATTTCTAAATAAATTTGAGAGGGGTAGCCAACATACACACAATTATATTGATATAATATATAAATATCAAACAGAATATCGATGTATCGCTCATATATCGCAACGCTAAAACATCGATATATATATGGCGTCAAGTATCCATACAGTATCGATATATCGATATTTTCTGACATCCCAAATCTTTACCGATATCATTTCTGAATTAATTTGAGAGGGAAATATTAAAATATTCAAAAGATATGCCATTTCTTAAATTAATTTCTTAAGATATTGATATAAATTCGAGTACGGCAAAGCCACTATCATAGTTGTTAAACAAGAAACGAAGCCAAACAATGGATCGGAATAAGTTAACGGCTTGACAATCGCATTTCTCCCACAATAGATCAATCGAGCCGCTCCATAGCCCCCGAATACGAATATGTGTCGTAATCGCAAAAAATGCTGAATATACCAGGGCGGGAGGGACCTTAACTATCAAATGCGAACTATGTACGCTTCAATGTCTAGAAAACAGAGAACACACAGTTACTTCCAGATACAATTGTGCGATTCGTTTGAGGTTCGTACATAGACATTCGGGGGAATTATTGTAGATTCTAGATTCTAGACACCCAGATACGCCAGATACGCCATGAAGCCGTGTTCACGACCTTCCCCCGCTATTGCCACACGCCACACAAATTGACGTAGTAAACTCTTTCCAACTGGTAACTGGTAACTGGTGGGTAAATATCATTTATGTAGTCAATATTTATTTATTTTGTATTTTTTTCGCCGTTGTTCAACTCTCTCAGGGTGAGTTTTTCCAAACAATAGCGGGAAAAAATAAGCACAGCTGCGTCACGAAAAAAAAAAACGAAACAAAACACAAAAAAGGCTAAAAATGAGGAGAATAAAACGAAGAAAAGGCGAGAATAGGCAGCTTCTATTAAACGGTAAGTAAGTGAAAAGATCGAAGACAAATACAAATATTATTGCAAAAAAATATACAAACAAAGAGCGAGAAAAACTATTTAGTTTGCTTGCAATATTTAATTCCGTAATATTTATTTCACTTAATGTAAATTGCAATTAGCAACAAATTGCGAACTATCTAATTTAACACACCCCCTAAGGAACTGCTGTTGCAAGCTGCAGCCGACAGGTGGCGCATTCAAGCCTTGGCCGCGCGATATAATGGCGCCAACTGCAGAAGAAATTACAAAAGAATAGACCAAGAAATGACAAAAAATAACATTATTCATTTATTGACGCCGATCGAGCGGGTTCTTATGCATCCTTTTAATACATATCATAAAACGTATATAATAGTTTCAAAGGGCAGTAATTAAGGCGTTGGGTGAGCTCGCTTATTCATACGTCATAGTTTATATCAGCGTTGGGCACGACACATAACGGTTTGGGTAGCACAGCAGGTAGCGAAAAAAAAAACCCCAACCGCTACCGTCTCGACGCGTCGCAATCATAAGCTACCCAAAATGTGCGAGCAAGGGGAATACACTGACAAAAATTGGATCTCGAACTCAAAACTGTCTATTTCGTCAGTCATTTTTGATGGTCTCTTTCAAAACTTTTTCACTCAGTGCAGATGCACGCGTACAATTTGTTTTTGCAATTTCAAGCGATCGTGGACAACCCTTTTCCCCGCCTCTCTGGCGCCTCAATTACAGTGGCATTGTTTTTGTAAATCTTTACGGATCGCTGGGCGCGAGCGTCGACCGTCTGTGCCGACTTGCTGGCGCCTCCCGAAAAACCTAACGGTTTGGGTTTTGGGAGCAGGCAAGAGCAAAGAGCTGCCCATGCCTGGTTTATATGGACGATATCTTAATAATCTCGCGTACACAACAAGAAGCATTCGAAAGATTACAAACTGTACTGGGTCTATTATCTCAAGCTGGCTTTTCATGAAATATCGCGAAATGTTCTTTTATAAAAAACAAGCGTTGAATATTTTGGTTTTCAAATAAAATATGGTGAAATTAGACCAAATCCACGTAAAATCAGGGAGTCAAACCGAATCGTATTTCGGTTCCGGTTCCGGTTCTAATACGTACCGAAAGTAACATTTCGGTTAAAGGTTCTGAAAAGGTTCTCATTTTTATCGGTTCCGGTTCTGGTACCTTAATTTTACCGGTACCGGTATGTACCGGTACAAAAAAAATATATATATAGAAAAAAATTAAATGAAACACATTATTTATTGACCTGATTTTATTAATCAATTATTGAATACTTGACAACAAGTAACGGTATCGACCGTTACGTCGTAGGCAACGCTCTTCTGTTCTCTGTCTGCAGCTCTCTCAGAAGCGACAAAAGAGCAGTGAAGACAACTTCACTCAGAACCGAAACAGTACCGGTACAATGTTTCGGTTCCGGTACGGTCTTTTCGGTTCTAATAATATCGGTTCCCGGTACCGGTTCTCAAAAAAATTCTTCATTTCGGTTCCGGTTCCGGTTCTGGTTCTGAATTTCAATCGGTTTTGTTTCGGTTCCGGTTCCGGTTTGATTCCCTGCGTAAAATACATGCTCTGGTCGATCTCCCCCTCCACAGTAAGTTACCCAAGTAAGGCAGTTCATCGGATTGGCTTCATACTTTCGACAGTTCGTGC
>VNJO01005401.1:0-13488 GCA_008042535.1 Drosophila tani | reverse complement strand
GAACAGTTGGCAATTTTGGTTTGGCAGGCCGTGACAAACTGTCAAACTGTGCGTGCATTAGGACATTGATCACAAGCCTCCGGCTGGACAAACTGCTTACGGCCATTTATATGGACAGGAGGAACAGATCAAAAGCGGCATAACTATGAACCTCAATGATCTAAGTGAGTCACAAATAATTCAGACTACCACAGCAACTAAACCTAATATAAAGACTTAACCTGAGGTCGGATTCGGTTTGAACAATATTTATGCTCGGTGAGGTTACTCCTTGGGTGAGGTAACCGGAATCTATCTTATGTAACTAAAGAAAGTGCAGGGTCTAAAGGGAAGTGAATTGAAGACATCCAATACCAAGCGATCTCAATGTATACTGTACAACTGATCACCATAAAGCTATAATTGGAATGAAATTTCAATAATCCAATCACATCGTTCCTTACTAGAAGCATAAATATAATGATTTCTAGGATACTTCAAGTCACCATGAAATCGATATAAATTTGTACAATGTTGATGGTCGGTCTGTCTCGACAAGTTACCAAATTCCACAAAATTCTTACACAAAATACTAAAGTAGCTCTTTAACCTTACCAGAAATTTTTTATTGGTTGAAATCTGAAACCAGGAAAGGCAGAGACTTCATGAAGTATCTGAAAAATTAACTATACGGAAACAAATTATATTCTTGGAAAAATCCTTCGAGAGAATTTCCATCGTGAGAAAAGATTATTCGAGCCCCTTGTTGGGCGCCAATTAGTATGTAATGGACTCGGCTGTTATCCTGCCTAAAAGAATTCTCTCTGCCTAACTAACTTGCCGACTACGTATTGTAGTGGGGTGGGAAGAATTGAAATGTCGGAAACGCAATCATCACACAACTAATATGTAGACAGAGAAAGGTAACGGAATGGAGTTTAGATATTCCGAATTGTCCAAGAATAGATGTTGAGATGTTGATCTCGTCTGTACCCTCCCCTCTGTAGAAAACGCTAAGCTTTCCATTTTAAACATAATGTATCCACTCAGGTACCTTTAATTAATTAGAGATCCATTGTACGTCAGTTCATTTTGAATCGCTCATCAATACGGGAAAATTTCTTATCCTAAAACGGGTTAGCTTACAGGATGAAATCATAATGGGTTAGTACATTATTAATTAATCGATAAGCTACAAATGCTGAAAAATACAGATATCATAAATTACGGTAATTCTAAAGATTCGAAGGCATGTTCGACTGTAATTAAGTCATGATGTTAATTATAAATCAAGTTATAGTATATTAAACGTGATGGACTCTAAATTCAGTTCAAGAAAATACTTAAAATACTCAATACTTTTCCTGTTTTACTGAACTAACTTTATTTTTGACTTACAGAACTCGGCTGATTATAATTATCTTTCATCTCTTCAAAATCCTAGCAGAGCGTTTTTTGGTCAATCATAGAAGATAACTCGAAAGGAGTCTTATACCTCCATTGGAGCTATGCGACTGTGCCTTTCTTACTTAGGCTTCCACGAAGTCAGCAGGCCTGTTATCGTGCAATGCTATTTTGATGAAGTTTATGGTTATCGACACATGATTGCCACAGACTTCCGAGAAGACTATTATAAGGAATTCGAAATAATCGGTAAATATTCAATCCATATATGTCTAGGTCTTGAACTACTGGATTAAATATTTGTTTAAGGCCTACTTAGAGTTTATTTGAACAAGGACTGAGCATTATAGGTAACCCATAACAAGCATTCAGCGAAAATAATCAGCTAATAAGGCTTGTTCGTAGATATATATCAGCGCTCATGTTGGGCAGTCGTACTGCTGGTGACGTTTCTCCGCCGACGACTTGGACTTGGAAGACTTGGAAGACCCTTGTAAATTTTAAATATTATATTCTAATCCTCTAAGTCATAGAAATAATATAATTATACCTTGTTTATAAAAGAGCAGACCATTTAAAACATATTTTACATAAATGAACTTAGCTACGCTTCCTGGCCGACGCTATCCGTTTGTACACTGCTATGCCAGGTCGCCCGAGAGGTTCAAGTTGAGGAAAGCAGGGTCGCACACGAATAGCGGCGCACCACCGACCGGTCTTAATATTATACAGTCATCGCCATAATAAAGTCTTCATCATCGGTTGGGGTAGCGGTTCGTCACTCGTTTGTCGACCCAGTACTGAAGGGGGTGGGGCAATGACCGTATCCTTACAGCCGACGCTATCCATTGTACTAGGCTACACCAGGTCTCTCGCGAGGTCGAGTCTGTACGGGTACCACGACTAATGGGCGGGATGACATTCTTTATCGTTCTGGCCGACGCTTTCCAGTCGTATTAGGCAGATAAGCAGGTCGCTCGAGTCCAGAGAGAGAGAGAGAGAGAGAGAGGAAAGCAATTCCTTTCGCCTTTCTGGAAACATACATATACAAAAAAGAAATGAGTCCGGAAATAATAAACACCGCGAACACACGATTGGGTTATTGACTATATGGCTATACGGATATAACATATGGCAGAAGCAAAGAAAGAAAAGAAGGTTACACTTAAATTTCCTCCTGTGAGATCAATAAGGGTATCAACACTGGCCGCAAGGCAAGCCAGGCAAACTAATTCAGAAACACAGGCGAGTTCCAGTTTATCGCCAGTCAACGAAAAAAACCTGTCGCCAAGTGTCAAAAGCCAACTGATAGCGTCATCATGGATGATTTCGAAGGAGCTGTTGGAGAGGAACACCTTGACAAGGGCGGTCCAATATTCTTTCGACTAACCAGGGAGCCATGTTCAGATATAATGATGTTAAAGGACGACTAGAGAGTATGGTCCTAGCAATAAAAATGTCAAATAATAAGATGATGCCAACAAGGATCATAGAATTGCATGACCAAGTCATAAGCTTGCAAACCAAAGTGGCCGAACTGTCATCACTGAAACCAAGAGAAAACTCAATAACCTGGGAAAATCGAGAGCCCAGTTTTACGCCAGAAAGACATGGAACAGCTTGACAAAACCCAGCAAAACCGAAGACAACACAACCAGCAGCAAACAGACCAACACCGAGCCCTAGGGAGGGAGAAACTTAAAGTCAGCACAACTTCACCGCCAGAAATAACGAGGCTCAGCTTAGTAACTGTACAAATGGAACTTTAAGTTTGGTGGGTCCAGTAGGGATATCTCGGTCGAAAGTTTACTTTTCAAGTACGACATTTGCGAGAAGCGAATGGATTCTCTTGTGAACAAATCTTTAGAGAATTCCACTGCTTTTTGGTACTGGCAGGTGCTGGAAAACAAGAACATGCGGATACCATGAACTGACTAGAGAGATGTCCAGAAAATTCTCAATATCCGAAACCGACTACGTTCCTATCAATGAAATTATGAAACGGCGTCAAGGGTACAACGAAAGCTTTGAATATTTTATTTCGGCCATGCATATTCTTCAATTCAAAGTGAAGAACAATATTCCGGAAGATAACTTCTTCGGAATATTGAAGAAAAATCAGTTGTTCTGTCAAATATTTTATCTTCGTTTGTGTTTCTAAAATGTGGTGTTCCACGAGGTTCTGTTCTTGGCCCTTTACTATTCACTTTATATATAAATGACCTTCTTAACTTCTTGTCTTACTGTGACATTTATATATATGCTGATGACATCCAAATGTATGTACGTAAGTCGTCCTCTTAATAGAATAAATGAGTGTGTAGGTGTCTGTACTAGTGATCTGTCCTCGTTAGTGAATGGGCAAAAAACAATGGTCTTAGTTTAAATGTGTTGAATATTAATAGTTTGATGCCATTAAAAATTGACCATAAAAACCTAAAGTATGTGGACAATGCAACTAATCTAGAGCTTATTTTTAATAGAACATAATACATAATCCATAGGTAAGACCTATGGAATTTTAAGAACCCTATCAACAACAACACGTTTTGCCCACAAACGTCCGTCTAGTTATAGCAAAAACATGTATAATTCCGTATTTGCAAGCTGTGATACATGTAGTGAGAATAAACTGAAAGTAATCGTTAATAATGATGCTCGACTTATCTTTGACTTACACTGGGCGGATCATGTCACAAACTTTACATATTAAGCCTTTGACCTTAAACTGACAGGCTGGATAAGACTAAGAATATTTCTTCATATACACAAAGATATTTTTAGAAGAGAACCGTCCTATTTATATGATTAAGATTTACCGCTTCTCGAAATGTTAACAATGTTATTCCTGTTAGGCACAGGTCTTTGCTATAAGAAAGACAACTTTTTGTGTACTCGATTTGAATTTGGAACCAGTTACCCAATAGCCTTGAAAATATAAGCAGCGCGCCTCAGTTTAAATTAAAACTAACCCCATTTCCCATAGATTCTTCAAGCCCTTAAAATCTGTCAATCAAATTTTATGTTTTAAAGCGATTTTAAATAAATTTTTTAACAAATGTTTATTATTATATATTGGATATAACTTTACAAATTGTTAATCTTATTTATTACATATCCTACGTGACTAGAGCCTTAATATTTAAGAAAAAATGATATATTGGAAGAAATATAAATAAATTCAAAATTCAAATCTTAAAAGGATAAGACTCCGAGAATGAATGATCAATTTAATAACGAATCGTATCACATCTGTAAGTCAGCATTTTTACAGCAAAGTCTGAAAGGAGAGTCGGAGGCACCAGCTCAGACCAGCCCTACCTCAACACAGTAAGACATAAGACAGCGCGTTCCGCTCAGATTTCGCCACACAAATCGTATCACAAGCGCAAGCAAGATACAAGGCAGCTGCTTTCAATGATGTACACGAAACAGAATCCGCGAGAAACAAAAAACTATGATGCTTACACCGAAATCAAGAAGCTAAAAGAAAAACCAAGAAAAAATAATAGCTTCAGTGATCAGCCTGAAAAATGATAATCGCCTTTCGAAGTCTGACCGAGCTAGAACAAATAACGCCAGCAAAAGAGGAAACCATTCAAGACAGAAAACAGCTTACCAACCACATACACATACATCCGAGAAAGGAATCCTACTAAAAAGTGTGGTTGACACTTTCCATCCTGCACTGATATGGGACTAGGGAAAACCGAACTAGAAGAAAATATCATACAAGTTACGCAGGAGGATTTGCCGATTAAGTAGAGGCATTATCCTATATCACCATTAAGGCAGTCCTCCGTCAGGCCCGAATTTCAAGCCTATTTTCAACAATGCATTGTTAAAGAACTACTCAAGATAATTCATTAAGTTTTTTTTATTGGATTCGTACATTTTACGACTTTAAAACCATATAATCAAATATTATGTCGGGTTGTTGCGGCGTCTTTGAGATGACCTTGAAAGTGCCGTGTCAAATCTGCATAGCTGACTTTGTGGCACGTTTTTAGCGATGTCAATGTTTGAAACCGACAAATTGAAATAGATTATTAATTAGTGTTACGATAACTATGTTTAGTATACACAAAATACACAACTTTTAACAAAAAAGTGATTTTTTGACCATGTTTTTTGGTCTTTTGGAGGCTGTAAAATGTCGAAAAATCAAAAATTCAAAAATCTGGTAATACCAAATATAGCGACATGTTTTCTGAACAATTAAAAAAAAGAATTAGTCGAATCGGATTAAAATTGCTAGTAGAAGTCTTACCAAAAATTTAAAAAAAGTCAACTTTTGGGGAAACGCGTTTGAAGATACGCCGAGCGCTTAAAACGGTCGCAGGTGCGTACGTTCCAGACACCGAATAACCATGAACAAACGTTTTTTTTTACAAAACGTTTTTAAGGGCGTGTTACTATTATCGTCTCCTTCAAAAATATGAAAAAAAGAAAAAGTCCATTTTTTGAAACCGCGGCAGCGGAGGACTGCCTTAAAAACAAAAATGGGTATTTGCCGAATTGGACAGAATGATAAGCCTCGGAGTAATAGAATAAAGCAATTGTACCTCTCACCAGTAACATTTGTACAAAAAGGTACCAAGAACCGCTTATGCCTAAATGGCCGAAAAGTATATGCATACCCTCTACCGATTATTGAAGAACTGTTGAGGAGATTACAGTAAACACATTGTATTTCAGCTATAGATCTGAAGGATGCTTTCTGGCAAATACAGCTGGATCCCAAAAGTAGAGAAAAGACTGCATTTACAGTACCGGGTAGGGCTTTGTATCAATTTACAGTGATGCCTTTTGGCTTGTGCAACGCAGCACAACGAATGTGCCGACTGATCGATTAGGTCATTCATAGCAACACTACGCGAAAGTGTCTTTGTGTATCTAGACGATCTTCTGGTAAGCTCATCAACAATCAAAGAACACCTAGAACTACTACAGAAAGTCAGTGACTGTCTGAGACGAGCCAAAATTACTATCCAGTTTGAGAAAAGTAAGTTCTGCTATAGGCATGTTAGTTATTTAGGGTATGTAGTAGGCAGAGGCTGTATCAAAAAGACCTATCAAAAATACAAGCAATACAGGAATTTCCAACACCCAGTTCCGCGTAACAAATTTCAAGGTTTTGACGGGCTGGTACCGGCGATTTATTCAGAATAATGCACAAGTCGGGGCACCACTTCACGAAAGTCTAAAGAAAGACAGACTCCTGAAATTGCAGCTCGACAAAGAAGGACTTAAAGAGTTTGAGGGATTAAAAGACATGATATCAGAATCAGTGTAAAAAGCTCCGGACTTTACTAAGCCCTTAACGACTTATTGCGATGCGTACACAACTGGAGTTGTCGGAGTCCTATTTTAAACAGACTTCAAAGGCGACGATTATCCTACGGCGTACATGTCCGCAAAGTTTAATACTGCTCATCGGGTCGAAGCCACACGTTGATGGCAACAGAGCAACAGATGGCAAAAGATGGAAGCAGAACGCTGTAATTAAAAAGGCGTATGCTAATTTTCTTGCGGGATCATTGCATGCTGATCAGCATCGACGACCTCGATCCTGTTATGTACGCCAAAGGCGAAAGCGAACAGGCCAAAGTTCAATCCGTTATTTCAACGCGGAATTCACTGATAAACCTCAACACCTTAGAAAGACACCTGACTCCACAGAATTAGGACAGCTGGGGAAATGGTGTACCTGAGGGAATCCATTACCGTATTCATGTGATTCTACACTGTGGCTGCGGATATAAAGGGCCCAAATTTCGAGTCATTCAAAGAAATCTGGTGTAAAAAATTGGGAGTTAAAAATACCATCAAGCCAAAAATACAGATTGTGCGGTAAGCTTCGGATCAAAAATATTAATTTTAGAATGACAGTTATATGATATAGTTGTCCGATCTCTATGAAATTAAGACCGTAATTCTAGAACCGTAAAAAACTGCTATATCTTGAAATATATAGAAATACGTTTAAAAACAGAAACGTTAAATTTTTTTTACATTAATTTCGCCATCATTCCTATGGCAGCTATAGGATATAGTAGTCCGATTTCGGTCGTTCCGACATATATACTGCGTGCTAAAGAAATCAGACTATGCTGAAAATTTCAGCTCGATAGCTCAAAAACTGAGAGACTAGTTCGCGTAGAAACCGAAAGACGGACAGACAGACGGACAGACAGACGGACAGACGGACAGACGGACAGACGGACAGACAGACGGACAGACAGACGAAAATTATTGAAATACGTTGAAAAATAGAGAATCTATAATTTTGTTTACATTAATTTCGCCATCATTCATATGACAGCTATAGGATAAAGTGGTTCGATTTCGTCCATTCCGACATATATACTGCGTGCTAAAGAAATAGGACTATGCCGAAAATTTCAGCCCGATAGCTCAAAAGCTGAGAGACTAGTTTGAGTAGAAACAGACAGACGGAAAAACCGACAGACAGACGGACATGGCTAGATCGACTCGGCTGGTGATGCTGATCAACAATAAATATACTTTATGGGGTCGGAGATGCCTCCTTCACTGCGTTGAAAATATCATAGTAAAATTATAATACCCTGCAAGTGTATAAAAAGGCCAGGTTCCCGAATCACTAGGCAAAGCCTAAATCCTGAAACAACAACTTCGTGGCACATATCAGGCTCTAACGACTTTAAGGATTCTGGACACCACCAATGATGACTCTACTTCAAGAAGAATAACATTAACGATCTGCCAACAAAACATTAAAAAAAAGCAAAGGCACAACAACAAAAACCATTTAGCAATAAATACAATGCAAGTAACTACTCTTATTTTTTCATAACTTCTGATTGGTACAGTGGTAAGTCACTAAAATGTCCTCTAATATTGTCTGTGTAATTAAAACCTGCAAGAAGCTAATTTCTGAAGTGGACCTTATTATCGGTTGCTGGGCTTGTGATCGCACAGGCCGGGCGGCTGAAATTATTAAAAACATTGGACTGCGCTACTGCTGTGAAACTTGTCGCGAGGTTGAAAAGGAAATTATGTCTTTTATGGGGAAAACCAAACGTGGTTTTAAGGACCTACTTGTTAGTTTTCGTAAAACTAATGAGCTGCTCCTGGCACTGGACTCCCAGTTTAATGGCTTTAAGTTATTAAGTGAGTCCCCTAAACGAAAAAAAAACCACGGTTGGCACACCGCATTTGGGCGAATCCCAACAACTCGCGGCGGGTTCTCAACAGCTCCCTCGGCACATTTCCCGACTCCAATATATCTAATTCCAATGATATTAAGATTCGGCCTCCGAATGTGCCGCGGGAGGGGCAGTGCCTCCAGTTATATCCGTTGAGTCCGCTGAGGGGTCGCAATTACCGACCCCACAGAACCCCATACAGAAAACTTCCAAGGGTATAAGGCCTGGTACTACAAAGGTTTTGCCAAAAGCCCTTATTACTATTCCACCAAAGAAACAGATATTTGTTTCGCGGCTTTCCCCTGATCAAACATAAGATGATGGAAGTTCTAGGGCGGATTAAAGCCGAAAGATGTCAGACTTAGGTGGAAAAATTTTTATTTTTTTATGCTAGGGACATTTCGTCTTTCAAAATAAACATCCCTCACGAACTTTTTAGTACAATGTGCTTCTGGCCAAAGCACATTGTTGTTAAGGAATACGAAGCTAAGAAAAAGAAAAGACGGCCTGTAGGAGTTAGTTTACCCCGGCCGGAGAAATCCATTGTGCCATCTACCTCGTCCGCTTCAAAAAACTAACAAATTCTCTCCTTCTTTCCTAACAGAATGATTGTTTATCGTTTGCATCCCAGGTGATTGTGTTCACAGAAACCTGGTTAAAGCCGGAGATTCAAAGCTCCGAAGTTTTTCCAGCTGTAAACACAACGTACAGGCTTGATCGGCCTTTCAGGCGAGGGGGTGGGGTCGAGGAATGCAACGATGTTGAATTCCATTGTGTGAAGCTATCATTTAATGGTAGTTTTACTAATATTTCTTGTTCCTACATTCCCACCGGAACTTCCAATTTATTGGAACCACCTTTCTGCTATCCAGTAGGTCTCCAATAGACTTTCGGATAGGGACTATTTAATTGTTCTAGGTGATTTTAACATTCCTGGAGCTATTTGGTCCACAACTGAATCCTCTAACACACTTTTAACTACAGCACGGCATGACTTTATTGATGGCTTGTTTGGCATTCCTCTGTCTCAAGTCAACCATGTACGAAATTTCTTAGATCGCTTGCTTGATCTCAGCCTTGTCTCTGATGCCTACTTCGTGACTATGGATATTGGGACTACCATGAAAAATAAGCCTGATCGGCCAGCTAAGAAAGTCCACTGCTTTCTCAAGGCGGATTTTCAACGGATGAATAGTCATATCTGACTTTTATTGATCCGATCTCTACATGTGCACTGACATGGTGGGTGCTATGGATATTTTTTACAGTGCCATGAGCTCCTGTTTTACTGAATGTGTTCAGTTATAATATCCGTAAATCTCAAATAAGCCTACCTGGTTTAGTAAAAAGTTGACTCGCCTCAATAACATTAAGTCCAATCTCTATTCTAAGTTTAAACGTAACGGTTCTCAAGCTGTCCATTCTCGCTATTTAGAGGTTCGGTCTAAGTTCACCTAGCTTAAAGCGCAGTGTTATAAAAACTATTTGACTCGTTGTGGTGTTCAGTTCGCGCAGGACCAAAATCAGTTTTATAATTTTGTCAACACTAAACGTAAGCCTATTTCACATCCTTCCTCGCTTTCATTTGAAAATACGACAGCAAGCTATGATCAGGCAATCCCCGATATTTTTGCTTATTTTTTCAAACAACTTATCCTCCATCATCCGATTTAAAACAGGCCTTTTTCTTATAACATACCCAAATCAAACTCAATATTCAGTCCAAGCTTAAACGAAAGCTCGTTTGATTTGGTTCTTCAACGTGTCAAGCCGGTTTATTCGCCAGGTCACGATGGAATACCAGGCTGTGTGCTATGATATTGTGCCAGGGCCATGTGCAGTACTCTTTTAGAATTGGTATCACAAACTGCATCGATAGATTTCTATGATGATAAGTCCCCAGGCAACAACTTTTGCAGACAAAATCGCTCTTTCTGTCAACCACTTATGATTGTGATATTGTGTGTGTAAATCGGGAAATATGCGATCAATGAGAGTATTTTGCGAGTCGATGATTGCGCAGAAGTCCGTTTGTAATTTTTTTTATACATCCAGTATTTTAATGTACAGCAAATTTGCATCGCCAATATCTAACAGTTGTTTAGAGATAGTTTCGGCAGATGGATTTTTAACGTGGAATTAATTTGTTGACCGTTTGCAGAAATATTGTTAACTATTTCTGTTGCTCCAAACGATGTCATTTGGACGCATGAATTCAATGTACGAATTGACTTCAGGAACAGGCTAGAATCTGGATCTTTACCGAGAAGAAAACCGCGCAACGGTGCAGGTGGTTTTCAATTTCGGGTAGTTGTACTTTTTTTTATTTATTTATTTATTTCTTAATATCCTAGTGCGACAAGAGTAAACTTATATTTATTGCACTAGTCAAAATGGACACACATATTATGTGTTTGTTTTAAATAATATTTCTTAATCTAACAATTTACTTATAAATATTTTACTGACATTTTGATTTCGATAACTTATTTCTATATTATATTTTTATTTATTTTATTTTGTGTTTTTGTTTCATACTTATATAATCTTTATATTCGTTTACTATTTTTGTTTGTTCTATTTTAAATATTCCTTAATTTTTAAATTAAACTGAGTTGCGCACCTAATAGTCTTTAAGTTATGAGGGAGGTTGTTCCAGAGGCGGATAGCATTGGTAAAGAATTGTCTGCTTGAAGTTAAAGATTTATATCTTGGGCATATGAAATTATTAGTCCTTGTGGAAGTTGCAGAGCTGAGCTTATTGCAGAGATACGGTGGTTGTCGAGTTGTCACAATATTATGGATATATATAAGAGTCCTATAATCTATCCACGAGGTCAAGTTTAAGTCAAGTAGCTTACTGGTCAAGTGGGATACATGGTCAAGTCGATTTAGTTTAAAATTAGAATGGCTTTTGATATAAGCATCCTGATTTGCTGTGGTAAAAAGTCTTTTGATGTAGCGAGCTGACGCAACAAGCCATATGTTCGACCAGTTGCTTTGGAAATATGTTTACTCCAGCTCAAGGTATTATTGAAAGTAATGCCAAGATTTGTTGCCGACTCCTCCTATTTTATAGGCTTGTTACTGATTTCAAGGCTTTCTAAACGTCTGGTTTCTATTGGCTTTTTACTAATTAGATTTTTACTAATTAGATTTTGAGGGATTTATGCTTAAGCCATTATCCTTCGCCCAGTTGTCAATAAGATAAAGGACATCATTACTTTTAATTACACAAACATTTAGTTGAATAACTGGACTATAATCGGACAAGACATTAGGCAAATCATTTACATATATAGAAAACAATAATGGTCCTAGTACAGATCCCTGAGGGACTCCCCTACTTAATTCGCTGAAACTTGATATGCAATTACCAGAAACTACTGCTTGCTGCCTGCCAGCAAGATACGACGAGATGAGACCAACAGCATTATTTGTAAAATTGTAAAGATTTTTTAGTTGAGTACTAAGAATTTTGTGGTTCACTAAGTCAAATGCTTTGCTGTGGTCAAGAAGAGTTAGAAATGTTGCACAGTTATTGTCAAGTTGGCAACGAATGTATTCAACAATGTCTGTTATTGCACTTATACAGCTCCTTTTCTTTCTAAAGCCCGACTGTTTCTGCGAAAGTAATGAATTACGCTCGAGGAAAGTCTGCATTTGGACAGATATTAAATTTTCAAGGACTTTGCCTAGGAAGGGTAAAATTGAAATGGGCCTGTAATCCTTAGTCGGATTCAATATCGGAATAATTTTAGCCTTTTTCCAAATTGAAGGGAAAGTGGACGTTGTAATGGCTGTATTAAATATATACGTTATATGACGAAGAAGTAGTGGTAGCAAAAGTTTTACAAATTTAGGATTAATAGGATTAATAAGATTAATAGGATTAATGCCTTCGGCATTTGATTTTACTTTAAGGATACTCTCTAAGACATCACATTCATTGACGCACACAAAGCTAAAACTAATATTACAGTATGGTTGATATGTCGAATAATTATTGCATGTAGCATCAGGTACATCAAGATGAGAGAATGCTTGGCATAGTTCGTCTACATCAACACAGTTGTCAGCCATTCGTCTAGATTTCCCTATTCCTAATTTATTAATTTCCCTCCAAGTTTGTTTTGTGGATGCAACGTGTTCAAATTTATTTTTAAAATGTTCACATTTTGCTGATTTTATCCGTTTTGAAACTTTGGCTCTAGCCAATTTGTACAGTTCTCTTCAGTTTTATAGCGCTTCATTGTAATTAAAACTTTTGTAATCTCTATAAATAAACGATTCTTCAGTATAGTCAAGTTGTATGTCATATGTTAAAAAAATGAGGTCATGTTTTGAAAATACTGGTACTATAACCTGGTCATATAATAACATTTTTCTTGGGTCACTGATAAAGAATATGTCAAGAAGAGTATCACAGAAATTACTAAAATGCGTCGGGGTCGTCTTGTTAACAGCATACAGTCCAAATGCCTCAAAACTATCCAAAAGTCGACTTTCGCTAACAATATTACTGTTAAAGTCACAAGCAATTATAATATCCGCGTAAGCAACTGTTAACTCGCTTATTACGCCAACTAGAGGCGTAAAGTCTACTAGGCGGTTTGGACGGTAAATACAACCAATAAGAGCTTTCTTATTTTGAAATTTGCTGTCCACTTCTATAAATATGTATTCAATTAAACTGTCGTCCTGATGTTTACATTTAACTTTACATTTAAGCTTACTACACACATAAACGGCTACACCACCAGCATGACTAACACGATCCGAGCGATACAAGACATAACCATCACAAGCTACTGACAAATCAGACATATCGGACATAAACCAGGTCTCAGAAACACATATCACATCTACATTCGATTGTTTAAACATATACCTAAACTCATCAATCTTCTTCAAT
>VNJO01005393.1:0-14473 GCA_008042535.1 Drosophila tani | reverse complement strand
AAGGTGTTGGCCGATTCAAGCAAGGTTGAACTCATGTATAAAATTGCCGTATATCTAGACATTCATACTAGGGAAGCCTAACTGCATACTTTCTATATCATTCATAAACGGCAATCTGAAAATGCCTTAATAAGTTTATTTTTACTTAATTCATGTCACAATTATTAAATGAAAAAAAAATGGAATTTTGTAACACCAGTTTTGCTCTTCCTGCAATTCCTGTAACGTATAAATAACTGGAAATGACATAAAAAGATATTAACTTACATTAAGCCAATTTGCAATCCTACTTCATTTTAAATGGTGTTACATTTATTGTGCATTTATTTGTTTTAACAATAAGGTAAGCTGCCTTACAAAGTAGAAAGCCATCATCATCAGCACAGATCCGTTATAAATAAGTCCTGATCCCTATACCCATACTAGGTCTAGTTTCTTCCTTATAGAAGGACAACGTTTTTTGCCATCATCGTCAGCATCAAATCTGCACAGGGGACTGGAATCTGGATTCTGTAAATCCAGGGAGATTATTGTGTTTACCTTTTATTGATCACAATTTATTAAACAATTCGCTCTCAAACATTTAATTTCCAAGCCTGGCGGAATACAGACTTGTTGATTAACGACTTTGTGGAGCAACGTCAGACCTCATCGAGTTCATTTATTTTTTAAGATATAAAAAATAATATGAAGAATAATTACTTTATGAGGTGCCGATTGGTACGATGTTCTAAAATAAAATAAAAGTAAACTTGAATTATTTCAGTATAAATATTTATATCATAAATTAATCTTAATTATTTAACTCAACCAAATAAAAACAAAAACTAACACGACGTCGGACTTCTTTTTTCATTAACCCGAGTTTTGCCAAAGTGCCCCCAAATTTTGAAATGCTTGGGATTTCATCAGGGTGACCGTTTCTGGGGAAATATACCATAAATTTGAAAAATACTTTATGGTATTTATTGTTGGGCCAGAGTATTTCTTATCGTTAGCGTTACGGTCTTATTGTTTGCTTGTTTGTTTGTAAAAGTAATTGTAAATTGTTCACTTTTAGACTAGAAATTAATTAATTAATTAATTAATTAGGGTAGCGACAACATGGTGAGTGAATTTGAAGAAAACTACGCTTATTCAGCTGCTCGGTTTGCAATCTTCGAGTTTATTTAGACACTGAAACTAATTAGAAGAGGACTTTCAACATTTTTTGGCTGCCCATACATTTTTGGTGGAAATCCCGGAGAGCGCGGCGGAAGCCGGCTTAGTAGTCGGGCAGGAGCGGCGGCTCCGGCGACCGCTTGCCGCCCCAGGAATGGAACCTCTGCTTCTTGCCCAGCACCACGGAGTTGCGCTTCTCGTCCCGCTGCAGCTGCGATTTGATGCGGCACCTCTCGATGACCGCATCCCGGACGATCGTGGCGAACTCGGCGTCGCTGAACTGGGCCATTAGCAGGCGGAAGAAGGCCCAGATTTCGCCGCGCTGCGATGTGGGCGGCGGTGCGTAGTGGCGGAACAGCCAGCCCTCGTCTGCCGTCTCCTGGACGCCCCCGGCGCCTGGTCGCGAGTTGTAGGCATCACACACGTCCTCGAAGCTGAGGATTGCCTGCAGGATGAAACGGCGGTACTTGGATAGCTGCAGCTCGCAGGTGCCCAGCTCGGGATCCAGGCCGGCGACACCTGACGATGGCACACTGCTGGCTCCATCGGCGCTGATAGCCAGGAACAGGAACAGGATCCACAGGGGCCACGTCTGCATGGTGGAGCTAACTTCTGGTTGCTATCTGCGGGGCCGACTGACTGTGACGACTCCTCCCAATCCTCACGGGCAACTGCGATGGCTACAGTCGCGCTGCTCCGCTTATATAGCCGACCGATCCGCCACCCACAACTTTGAAGTCCATAAAATAATTATAAAACGTTTGTCGTTCGCATTTTCTAAGCCGTTACACACGTCGCTAAATAAATACGAGTGCGTATTAATAAGCGTGGCAGCGTTCCGTCTCCGTGTCCTCCGTCTCCTTGCCACTTACTTTTCCCGCCAGACAATGAATGGCAACAAGTGTCATAAATTTTCACTCGCTTAACTCGCTCGCTCGCCGCCTCTACCCTTCCGCCAAAGTTGCGTTTATTAATCCTGGCCAGAGATAAACGTGACATGCACTTGAAACTGAGACGGAGCTCCCCAAACGCGGCGGCCTTCCCTTATATCCTGGAAAATGTAAACCGCCAACCCACCCTTTTTCTGTGCGCTCGACGCCACTTGAACAAATTGCTCGCTGATTAGCAGGCAAGCGTATGAAATTAATCATATGCAAATATCGTCGTCGACTTTTTCTTTACCTCGACGCTGTCGTGGGAGTTCTTGCGGAGCCATATCCTTGGTATCCATCCCATCCCGAAAGGGTATCATTAGTTTAGCTGGCCAGAGTCCGAGGCGGCTTATCAGTGACCCCAATTAGGTTGGCCAGCGGTCTGTGAAATGCCAAAGTTCAAGGAAATAGCCAGAAAAAACATAATACTTTTCTTTAAATCTATAAAAATCCCTTTCTAGTGGTATTTGCCTCAAACATTTCTAATAACAACCTTGTTTAATAGGTATAGGTTTCAAAACTCTTACAGAATTCTATAGTTTGAATTTTACCAGGGTATTCTCAGCTCTCATCCTGCCATCCCTTCCATTTCCTAAGAGCTCTTAATTTGGCTCGAGAGCCCACTTGTTGGAGGCACTCTGGTCTTTAATTTACTCAGAAACGTGATGGGTTAACTTTGGTGTAGGCGTGTGCGTTTGTTTGCCTTCGAAATGTGAAGGAAAAAGAGGAGCTAACTATGGCAAAAATTAAATTATTTCCCTATTTCAAGTGAAAGTTCTCTCAAACAAGAATCTACATTTTACAGAAATTTCGATTTTGCGGCGAAGGTGATTGCCCCGATTGGGTCCTGGCTGAGATCATATCCACGCTCTCCAACCTGACCATTGATAACTTGGAGCAACTCAGCGAGCTGGTGGCTCTGCGCATATGTGGACACACATTCGAGGTAAGGCTAATGAATATATTTAGTATTATTTAAGTATAATAAATATTTCATTTATTCAGGAATCAAAAATTAAATCCCTGACTTCCACACTGACGAATGAAGGAAAAACCGCCGTGGCCTGCATTCATTTTATGCTAATTAATGCGGCTCGCTATAGCTGTACGGAGAGTATTTTTGGTGAGGAGATCCAACAGCTGGGTCTGCCCAAGGATCATGCCGCTGCCATGTGTCGGGTATTGCAGAAGAACTCGGCCTCCATTCGCCAAACGCTGATAGATAAAGCTTTTAAAAGTGGGTGCTTGCTCATGACTTTAATTGGGATCATGTTCTAATGCATTAATATTTATTATTATCTTAATTCCAGTTAACGAACTGCAGAGCGTTCGCGATGTAACCTCGCCCGGCGAAACGCCGCCGAATTGTGCCACCTTTGAATTTAAAATCTCGCAAGAACTGGTCGATGGCCTGCCAAGGGATACAACGCATATCCTCAACATTGATCGAACCCAAATGAAGGCTCTGCTGGCAGAGTTGAAGCTGGCCCGTAGTGTTATGGAGAAATATCAAAATAAGCAAGATTCCTAGAAATGTGAAATTTGTGACTAAATTAAAGGTATTATTTGTGCTTGTCTCTACAATGTTATTGTTATCCTGAAAGCTTTTAAGATTATTCATATCTAAAGGAGATGACTTCTTTTTATTTGAAAACCCTTCTTAACTAAAAATAAACGTTTAAAATGTACATATTATAGAGTAACTGTAAACTTGAAACGGGATGTTTATTATTTTATAATTTTCAACTGTGCTCTAATTGGGAAATTAAGCTTTCGTACAAAAAGCTGTAAGCTACAAGGATATTCAACTTTTAAAAAGCTTTACAATAAGCTACTTTCCATACACATGAGCCATAGATGGCGACAGAGTCTGGTTTTAAAAAGGACTTCCAACTGTGAAGGAGGGAGTTTGACTCATTTTATATAAAAAGATCTTTAGGGACTACAAATAAAAGCTTTCTTATCTTTTTATAAGCCAGATAAATCTTGAATTTTGTGACCTATAATTTCAAGAGAAATCCTTAGTTAAAACTGAAACTCTTAACTGGTTTATTTCTTAGTCTTCTAATAAATAAAATGTGTATTTACCCATGTCGTATCTATAATCTATTAAAAATCCCGATTGATTTTTAAGATACAAGAAAAATAAATATAGAAAGAGGGTTGGGTTTTTAAGTTGAAAATTCACAAGAAATAAAAATAAAGTTAATTAAAACTATTACAAAAGGAGTTTCTTTAATGTATATGTAATCGTTTAAAAAAGTCCTTGAATTGAAGATCCGAATCTAACAAAACTTGAACATAACAATTTAAATTTAAATTAAAAACTAAACATTTTCTTAGCTTCCTAATTGAATTACACAACTCTTTTGTTCTCAACACAGAAAGAAATCTACCCCATAAATGTCATCAAAAGCCAACCACAAAATTGAACCCTTTTCAACCGATATTTAACCCAAAGCAACATCGGCACTCATATCGTTACTCTAGACTGCTCCATGAACTGTGTCAAATTTAATCAACTGCCCTTTTTGCAGCACTTTTTACTACCCATGCAGCCTGATTATTAATTATAGCATAACGTGCGGCGTAAATAAAGTGAAATTTGTTAATAAAAGACCCCAGAAAGTAACCCTTTTCGTGGAACGGGGCGGCTGCTCGTTCACCTTGCTTTCCTGCTTTTCACATTTGCTTATCGTCCGCTTTTGGCCACGGCAATTACCGTCGCATCCTTTGGCCGTTTCCCTGCTTCCGGTTATTAAAATTATCTGCAGTGGCTGAACGGAGGCAGGAATAACAACAAAAAAAAAACACAACAAAATTCAATTAAAAGTATACAAAAAAATAGGAATAAATTAATTTCGCTCTCTGGCTCTGCCGCTCTTTTGCGAGATTTTCTAATTATGAGCTTTGGCTGCTGCAGCAGCTGCGGAGGTTAAAAGTCGCCTTCTTTTTATGGCGAATTTTAGTTGTATTATTTTTTTCAATTAAACTTGACCATGTCAAAAGTAAAAAAAGACGAAGAAAAGTCCGCGACATTTTTTGATTGCTGCGCTTCGCCTTTTTTCTTTTCTCTTTCTCTCTCTCGTAATTTTGCTTATTTTTTAATTTTATTTTTCTGGATTTTTTCCTGTTCTTGGTCACATGTTGCTGACACTTGCAGCAGTCGCTTGGCTCCTACACTTTCCCTGCTCCTCGGACTTCTCTGTTCGGCTTGGAACTTTGATTTATGACGCTCGCCGAGAGAAATTCACAGCAACGCCCCTTTTGGCATTGTCACCTGTTCTTTAATTAAATTTCTTCTCAAGGTCTCAATGAACTGCTGCATTGATTTCTGTACCATCACCTACCATCACCCCCTGCCGTCCGTGCAAATATCATATCGGAGAAGGTAAATAAGTGCTCCACGTAGCTCTGTTCCAATTACCCCGGCAACTATTTACTCAGCATTTAGTTGGCGGTGCCTGCCTCGTTCTCATCCCCGCCACCCAGTGCTTCGGTTACGCAAAATGATATCTAAACATTTGGCGCAAAATTCGTGTAAACAAGGCGGCAATGTCAACAAAAATGGTTCACATCATATGGACAGGAGGTGAGCGGTAATTGGGGTTTTCGGGGGAAACTTGTCAGTCAAAAGAGTGGGGAGCTGAGGCTCTGGGAGGGCGGGAAGAAGAGTTGGGAAAATAAATCTAGCAAAGTCTAGCAAATAAGGAGTTCTTACTATTTATAAATTTATTATATTCAATGCGCTAAAATTTAATCAAAAATCTTTTCTTCAATTAGGAAACGTTGTCCTGTTATAAATTATGAACCCACTGGAATTTGAATATGTTCTGAGAATTTTAAAAACAAAATTGTACATTGAACTCACTTTTTTTATAGAAAGAACTGGAAAATCAATGACTCCATATTTCAGAGCCGGATTTTAGTGTTTTGCAAACAGAGAAAGTCAGAAAAAACTAAAGACTATTGTCTTTTTTAACAAATTCAAAAGTATTTATTCTGAAATTAGATCTAAGATGTAGGCAATGATCACTGGTCTTTCAAAGTGATTTCCCACAAGAGAAAACATTAAAGGATGCACATATTTTAATTTATATGTGAAAAAATGAGTCCAAAAATTCAGAAGACCGAAACTGAAACTAAGAATGAGAAAATAATGACCAACGACTCAATCATACAGTGACAGTATGGGTAATCAATTTTCAGATCGACCCTCGCCAGCATCCGTTGCCAACCTGGGGACACCGCAATCCACAGCCGTCTGGCAACGCCCAAACATGTGTACCGCCGTTATGTCAGCAACACCCATCTCCCAACACCCATCTACCCATTGCTATCCCACATCCGTGGCCCCCGGAAATGCTGGAAATGCTGTCACATTACGCGCCTGTTACCATATCTTTACAACTGAATCTGCAGATCGTCCTCCACGCACTTGTATGACAAAGCACAAAACTTAAAAACCTTATGCATGTGATTTGAGGGCGATGAGGATATGGCCATGGAGGTGGGTTCAGATTCGGTCTCCCTGGGTGGCATGGTATATATTTTGTTTTGGGGGGCGGAGAAAGACACAAGTGTCAGCCTTTTGTCTACGGTTTTGGTGGTTGCGTCCGGGAAATCCTTCCCGCTTTCCGCTTCCGTTCCGGTTTTTAGTTCGCCGATGATGCGCTGCTGTCCCAACCCCTGCGATGATCTCTGGCAGTGGGCTTGGGCTTGGGCTTGGGGTGGTGCCACCCCCTGGAGAAAACAACTTTTTGACTTTTTCAATTCGACTCTTTCGCTCTCCACGGGTTACCCTAGGCGTAATAATGAAATAAACGTTCCGCTAAATGCCTTCGTATTTTCCACTAGGGGGAAACGTTGTATTGGTCGCCGGGGGGAAGCAAGTGGATCTCATTCAATTAATTCGATGGGATTTGGCTTAAGAGAAGTCGGAATAGGTTTGGGAAATGAATCAAGTGAGGACATTTAATGGGGGGAACCACAAATGGTAACATACTAAATAGATTAAAACAATTAACGTATTTATTAAATTATTAATTTATTTGGTATTTAAATAAGAAATGCCTTAACTTAAGCTTAACCTTTTTCTGTTTATATAAAACAACCAAGTTAAATTCAAGAAAATCCAATAAAAAAACCCCGTTGCCATCAACATCGTTGTACCCTATTTACAATTCAAAACTTGGCAAAGATTTCTCAATAATACGAACCTTCCTTTGACGCACCCAATCGAGTATTCATATGAACTGTAGCTGAAGATTTCCCCTATCCACATACCCCCAACAACTGGTCACACCTGAGGACTTTGCCCAAGCGGTGGTGAAATCCTGTGCTGCCTCTTCGTCCTTAGCTGGTGGAGATTGACTGCTCCACATTAATCAGCGCATAAATTTAACGCATTATTATTTATGTTCCGCCCACTCGCGCGCCCATCCCCCGCGATTGTTTCATTTTCAAAATAGAAATTGTTTTACAAATGTCACGCTTACGGGGAGCATATTCCCCCCACTCTCCCATCCAGCATCAAAAACCTCTGCAATCCTGAACAAAATAAATGGCGCTAAAATGATTCAATTACCCAAAACGGAAAAAGCGAAAAGAAACAATTTTTTTGTTGGGGAACAGGTGGCGAGGCCAGGCGACAAATTCTTGGGCTAAAATTTTTAGACGTGTTTATTGGCGGGATGCAGCATGGAGAGGGGGTGGCACACACCTGTGAGGGCGAGGCAGGGCGACGGAAAATGTAATAAGCGAAAATAAGATTTTAATTGGCAACATTTATGGGTCGGACCGAATGCCATTTTAATGTCCCAAAGTGGCACTTTAAACAATATTTATCGCTTGGTTTATTTACTGAATCTTAAATTCTAGATTTTAGATCATTTTAGGTCTTTGTGTTTCTTAGCCTTTATAAGTATTTGTAAATGTACAAGAAACTTATTGAAAGAAAAGGGACTCTTTAGATATTTATTATAAATAGTTTTTGTTATTTTAAAAAAAATTACCAAAAAAAAATATAACAATTAAAAAAAAGCTATGAATACATTTTAATATTTTATTTTTACTATAAATGTTCCAAGTGTGTTGCTTTTCCTTGGAATATTCACACCTTTTGAGGACCGAAAACACATGGGACCCGCTGGGAGTTCTTGGACTCGCTTCCTAATTGGAATCTATGTAGAATCATTAGTTGATTCTATTTGATTACCTCGGAATTTCAATGAGAGTTTCGATATCTAGCTAGGATTTCTAGCCTAGCGTCCTTGTTTGCCTTGTTCCCTGTCGCCTTTGTGCTGGTGGACATCTCTGAATTCGAGTATCTGTGTGTGTTTTCGCTTTGGTTGCATCCACTGGCAGCCGAAGCTAATGCGCAATTTCCACTTAACCATCCCAGTCCCATCCCCACTGGGTTCACGCTTCGTTAGACGTTCGTTGGACCCAAGGGGAAGATGATGCCATGGGTTTACTGCACTTAATTTAATGTTGTGCTGTTGTCAGCGCAAGTAAATCAAAGCTGCGACTTTTATTTATGATTTCATTTATGCGTTTTACCATTAACTAAAGTGGTCTTCAATAGGGTAGGGGCTGTAAAGGATATGGGCGGGGGCATTATAAAATAACCCTTTTTGGAAGTCAATTTAAACAATTGGAAGTTTAAAAAAATTTGTTAAAAGGAGATTTCTAAAAGTATTTTATTGGCAAGTATTTATCAAAATTTTAGATATTAGAGATCATATTAATAACTCCCGATCATTTTAATTTTTAAAAGTGTTAGAATTATCCTGTAAGTCTTTAAATTTGTTCTCTGTTAGTTATCAACTTTTCATTGTCAAAATTGTCTAGAAAATACCCGACGAAGCTATATAATTCTGTTTGTTTGTCCAATGTAAGTCACTAGCTCCTGGAGCTGCCCAAAAAATGTCCCCAATATCCAGTTCTAAATCCACCTAGGACGGATTAATCAGCGCTGGCCAAGTAAACGGAATATATCGAGTTTCTTCGGGGCGTGAAATACCAACTCGTGTGTGTGATCCATTGTGTCTGGACTGAACCACTAGATGCTCCACTATTGCAACAATCCCACATACGACTCCTCACAGATCCTTTGGAACATGTGCCTGCAAGTACGAAGGTTTGTTTGCCGTGTTTCCAGTTCCTGTCGTAGGCCAGGACCCTGCTTCAAACCCAGTCCATGCTGCAAACCGAGTTCCTGCTGCAATCCAGGATCCTGTTGTATTCCCAGTTCCTGCTGCAATCCAGGATCCTGCTGCCTGACATGTGGCCCGTGCTCAAGTGGATGTTCGGCCTGCTGCTCCACCTGCTGTGGGATATTCCCCGAAACATGCTGCGGCCCTTGGTGTGAGTCCTGCCTAGATCCTGCCTGGTTCTCCTGGCTGGCACCCAATATTGGCCGAGCTTGCTGCTGTGGGATGGAAAAAATGGAAAATATACAGTAATAAAGTGCACTGTTTTTACATTGGATTTTAAAGGATAATTTTTAATTAATAATAAGATATAAGGATATAATACATAAGTATTATTAAAACCCATTGTTAATAATAACAACAATGTGAATAATAATCTCTTTTCCCACTGTTACTGCTTACCTTTGCGCTATACCCTTAATGGAAAGCCAAAGGGAAAATGCAATTTTGATACCGCAACTGGGTCGCCATATTGTAAAACTATAAAAAGAATGTACATAAGTATAATTCGTGCAAATCGCAAATCGTAAAAATTGCGCAAAAATGCTGTTGGGCGTCGCCGAAGGAACCGCAGCAAATTGGGCCAAAAGGGCGAATTAGCCGGCGCGGCATAAAAGCGCCACATAATGTAGCCAACAAGCGAATCGGAAGACGCCATTGCAGGGGATCGGGGCTAATAAAAAATTATAGATTTCCATCTTTGCATATTTAACTTTTATCGCGTGGCAGTTTCACTTTGCCCATGTGTTTTAGGCCCAATTCAGATTCAGGCTGAGGTTGAGTTCTCCTGTAAAGGTTGCCTTCTGTTGCGGATTTCTTTTGCGGTTTTTATGCCGCCGCAACCTGAGCGAGGCATAAAACAAATGTCATACTCAGGACGAAATCATGTGTGTTTGTTGTCCTTTGGGCCTCCTGCCCCCCTCTTTCCCGGCCATAAAGATATTTCGCATTTTTGCATAATCGTCAATTTTTGATTTTAAAATAAGGGAGAGAGAGGGCAAGGAATGCCCTGCCGATGTTCTTCGGTCAACAATAAAAATTCATTTTTATAATCTTTACATGTGTTACACCAACAATAGCCTAGGTATAAATATTTATTACTATTTTACGATTGATTTTAGTTTGGATTCGCTTCACCTTTTGTTTGGGATTGCAGACCTCGTGGCTTATGGACAAATAATGTCATTGAAAATCTCCCCAAGGTTTTGAAATGCTGATTATACTTTGAAGATTGCGAGGGGGAAGAGATTATGTTTCAATTTTGCATCTGGTGGCGGTAATATTTTCAGGAACTGATTTTTTATAATTTTAATAATACAGAAAGTGGCTTGTACAATACTCTCTATTCTAATAAATTAACCAAACCTCTTGTAATCCATTAAAAGTCTCCATCATCATTATCATTATCTATTTTTGCCATTTGTTATGCTTTTTAGAAACACTTCGTAATAAATGACAGCGAGTCGTGTCTTTACCTATTACTTAATACGTAAATTATCATAAACAAATTAAAAAAGTTCGTGATGTGTCATTTGCCGAGGGGGAAGGCCCAAGCTTAACCCCAGAAGACAGAACCAGAGTTTAAGGCCCACTCGAAAGTAATAAGCAAAGCCTCGTGGGTGGTCGTCCTCCGGAGCCCAGAATTCAGCATCCAGAGATGATGATGATGATGACTCAAGGGCCCCGGTGAGCACCAAACGGATATCCAATTGGAACCGGATCTGTGGCAGGTTGAGGCGGCACAACACCCATTGGGCCAAATGCAACCCACTGGGACTGGGACTTTAAATATAATTTGTTTGCCTTGTTGCCGGCTCTCCGAACACCTCTTGCCCACAAAAGGGGTTGGTTCCCCGAGTGAATCACGGCGGGGCACCCAGGGGCTTAGGGATGGGAGGGCTGTCGCTCTCCTGGCCGCCCTCAGGGGGGGTCGTGCGAAAACAATCAGTCAAAATTGTTGCCAACTTGACTTACTTGAAGAAGGTCTCGTATAATTTTCATAATTTGATTACATTACGAAATGAAAACAGAGAAATCTCTGTTTTTTTTGTTCAACGAAGTGGTAATACTCTAAAGGAATATATTATTAAATATTTAAAGTAATAAATAATACAAAATAATAAATATTGAGAATATACTATAGCCGCAGTAGATTATAGTATCTAATCTTTATTTCAAAATTATAGCTGTTTGGTGGTGATGTCTTCATAGACTTAATAAATATTTTTGTTTAATCCTTTCAAACATTTGCTACATTAATGCCAGAATATATCTCTAGTTTGCCTTTAAATCTTACTGATAAATCACAAAAATTCCTTTAAAAAACTAGAGTCTGTAATTTAAGAAGAGTATACCAAGTCAGCCAGAATTCCCCGCTTATTTTTTGACTGCGGCCTGTGGAATTGGCGACACGTGACCCGGATCACGTGTCCACACCAACCAGGCGGCGTGTCAACTCTCATGTAATCACGGCGAACATGTGGCCTTGGGACTGTCCGCCAACAACGGATATCCGGCGGCCGATATCGGATATGATGTACAATGAAATTGCCATTAAGCGTTTAATAGTTGGCCTGTTGGCAAGTTGGGGGTGGAGAACGGGGCGGTGTTTTTGCGGTCTGCCGCGTGCCGTCGCCTCATCATTCATTGGGACGAAGGAAAATGGCCCAGGGCTCCTTTTTAATGCTCATGTAAATTATGCGCCAAAAAATTACAAAATGCCAGCGATGAGATAAACAATTTTAAAGAATTTACAATCGTGGGATTTGTGTTTGTTGTGACTGCCGCCAGCAGGCGTTGGCTATTAGGGAAAGTTTTTAGAGTAAGATGAGGGTTGTCTATGATTTTGGTGGTTGGGACCGACCTTCCTTTGGAAGGTATTAACTATACACGTGCTGAGATTTTTTGTATACATTATTTTCTTGTATCATAGGATTTCGGTGGTTTTATAAGCTGTATTTTAAAGTCATCAGTTTAAGAGAAGGAAAGGGTTCATATATATGAGGTGTTTTATAAAGATTGTATTGTTATTGTACTTTTAAGAATTGTTAATATTCAAAAGACCTTTAAAAAAAAGGTTTTCACCTTTCTCTAATTCGTAATGTGTGGATGAAAACTATTTTTAATAGGAAAATATTATTTTTTAAGTCTAACGCGGACTTTCAGCACTGAATTTCATGTTTCCTAATAAAATTTATTAAATAAATTAAAGGCATAAAGCTTTACTAACCATTCAAAAATAGAGCACCGCCAAAAAGCAGGCAATGCTTCTTGATAACTAAGTGTCGAGTATTCTATGGTCTGTAATATCAGCTTCCTTTGCTTTCCCCTCCATTCGCGGTGCAACTTTTCCTCCCATCCATTCGAAAATAAGACTCTCCATTTGGCTGAAGGAGCTTAGCCAAAATGTTGCCATCTCCCGCGACTGCAATCAATCTCAGTCTAGCTGCGCGCCGCTGCAATATTGCGAAGATTAATTAATTTGTATTAACATACACACAAGCACACCATCTACCCACCCCCACCCGCTTGGTATAGTGCGCAATAACTGATGTTGGACTATAATTAATCAAATGAATTACATGAGCGAGGCCCCTCACGGAGCAATAATCATATGCGTAGCAACAACAACATGGATATCAAATCAGAGGCCAGGGAATGCGTTTGCATGTCAATTACAGCTGGCGCCGCACATCCACCGCTCTCTACTCCCCGAATCCTGGCCCGGGAAAGTCCTTCTCCTCGACCGATTTCATGGGCCCAGCTAATATTCAAAGTCAATCGGCCAGAGCAGGCTCATGAACTTGATGAGCGGCAAGCGGGGAATCCCCAATTATTCATGCCCGACGATTGTATGCAAATCGAATTGCCAAATTCATAATTGGAGGGCGAGCAGCTAGCTCCCTTTCTGCCAATTTCATGCTAAACATGCTGCCATTTGCTTTTAATAGTTGATAAGCCCAAAGTGAGGGAATTGAATTTGCAACGAATTGAATTTGGAATGGGTTTGAAGACATGTCTTTCTCTGTTGTGTTTTATTTAAAATTTTTTTGAAAACTGTTTGCCGGAAGATATGTCTGTAGACGCAGCAGCTGTAGTAATTGTAAGAAATTTAATCGATTTATGTTATATTTTCCATCGCTTGCCTTATAAGTAATAGTTATATCAGTATAAACTGATTGCTGACGTAGAAATCGAATATTCTTAAAGAAAATGCAATTAAAATTAAATGAAGTTTTCAATAAAGGTTGTTCTTATAATTCTTATTGTTTTACTGTATTAAGTACTAATATTTTAGGTCAACTTTCAAAGTTACATTGTTATAAAAATGCTTATTATGAGCCAAATGTTAGAACGAAGCGCTGGTCTACTATAATCCCTGGCAGCCAGCACTTATAGAAGATGCAAGCAAGCTGCTTTTGGACAGCTAGTCCAGCTTCTACTTCCCAGAAAGAAAAACCAAATGCTTTCCAATCAAATATTTAAAAAACAAATCAATGAATATAAAATAAATTCAGATGTCAAGGTGAGCTGAGGAAATATTCAGTGCGCACAAAGAACACTGTTCAGTTAAAAAATAAACAAGATCCTGTACAAAGCAGATATGACGCCTCGAGGAGGACACTTCTAAAACTTCGATGTTGCTTAAAATAAAAAAAATAAATTTAAGTAAAAAAAAAATAACAAATAAAAATGTTTTCAGCGGCAGTTTGAAAAGAAAAAAGACGCATTTGCTGCTAACTTGAAACACAAGGAGTTCGTGACTGGACAGATGCCGTCGCCTGAGGACCCCAACTACCGTGGCGAGTTCATTCGCCGGGTGACTCAGGCCAGCGCCAGAGAGGCGACGATCCTCTTTCGCCAGAGTATGGAATCGCGCACCGATTGTGTCCTTTTCTTTGATCTAGCCAAGGATGTCAAATATCAAACGTGAAAAAAAGAAATAATTACTTTAAAAAATTAGGAAAAATAATAAAAAAAAAAAATTGTTTAAGCAGGCGATGCAGGCTGCTTAGGCAGCGGAAGCTGGAAATGGACTGCTGCTTTCAGAGGGAACGCTACCCCTTATATAGTCCTCCTATCAGTGTGACCGAAGAATATTACTAATAAAAAGAGCAGATGCCTACCAGATTAGAGTTGTGGAAAAAAGAGGTGCCAGCACTTATA
>VNJO01005392.1:0-16923 GCA_008042535.1 Drosophila tani | reverse complement strand
ACTAGTCTTTAAAAAAAAAAAAAAAAACTAAGCTGAATATGGAGTTAATGCTATATTTAAAGTTTAATATTATCAAAAATGAAAAAAAACAAAATTTATGCTTGGGATTGGGATCAAAATTTAAAATTACCCTCCCTGTCCAGTTTTTTGACGTTTTGAAGCCATTTTTTCTCAAAAGTTAAAGATAACATGAGCTTATATATAATCCCTTCGACGAAGACGAGGTATCAAACGCCTAAAACAGCATTGAAAGCCCAAACCCTGTAATTACCACCGGAATGCTCATCTGTAGCTAGCAGGTGAATATGGTGTAGCTCTGTATGCCGATAACGCCAAACATATGGCATTAAAAATATCCAAATAAGTTGAAATTAGACATGTTTTTGAAAATACCTTCATTCCCGAAGGATATTAAGCAATTGTATCTGCGGTAAGATAACTTTTCAACCCAAATTAGTCACTATTATAGTCAGCAGTTGCCCGAACCAGTTGGGAATTATACATGTGAAAATAGTAAGAAATAAAAATTGAAAACTCCCATTTTAAGAATTTTCGGTATAATTTAAGCGTTTAACGCTTAAAATTCTACATGTAAAATGTAAAATTTACAAAATTCGATGTTTTTTCAACATTACTAAAATGGTTCGATTTTCAATGATCCAATTACAGACTGCAAGGGTATACCAACTTCGGTTTACCGAAGTTAGCTTTCTTTCTCGTTTTTTTTTTAATTTTCTATATTACTAGGCCCTTATTTTACTATTTAATCAATATTCGGCTTAGTTGTTTTACTTTTTGAATGTTTAAGGAGCAATTCCCGCTGTTCAATACTTGAACAGGGGCTGATTCTTCTAAAATAAACAAAACTTTTTTCCAGTGAATCCAAAAAAAAGTTTCAGTTAAAAAAATTAGCTGATGTTGTGTTCAAAAAGATTCCATAAAAAAAGTTTTTCAGGGATCACAATTCACGAAATGCATTTACCCAAAGTTCTTGCACGAAGTAAGCTGCGACATTGAAGAAGTCAATATTTTTAGTTTTTTGTAAATTTAAATATTGTTCAATGGAATTGAAAAATAATAAAGGATTTGTATATACATATATTAGAATACTACTTAAAAAACTACACTTCTTCTCCTATAGTCTATGTGCTACACGACTTTAAAATTTGGTTGTACCTTTGCACAAATGAGCTGCAAGCTACTGTACATAAGTCAAATAGGTTGTTAAAATTCAGTTACATTTACAATGTATTGGACTTATTGTCACTCCGGAGAACATTGATTTCTCCATACCCCATCACAAGATTCTTCATTATGGAAGGCTCTAACTGGCTTACGCCCTATTCTCATCAGAGTACTCCAAATGCTTAACTATCACATCTGCCAAGTGAAATGTGACTTTAGGAGCATGTGGAGGGCAAAAGTGGCGTCAACCGGCAGAAAGAGGCACTCTTTCTTCTGGAGACGTAGCTTTTGGATAGGCGGCGGAACCGTGGCGTCGACCTGCAGGAGGCGCGAGGGGGACTTAATGCATAGCAGTCTTGGCGGGCGCATTCAGAAGCCAATCAGGAGTCTCGCTAATGCCGTCGCCGCCGCCGCCTTGGACAGTGTTAATGCTGGAATCAGCGCTTGAGTGTATATATAGATCGCATGGCTTGATTGCCCAGAATTGAATTCAACATTTGCCCGGCGAGCTGTGCGCTATACCTACTCTGCTCAATTACCCGGCCGATCCAATCCAATCCTCCTCGGCCGAGTTGAACGTGCCCGGCTGACATTACTACACACATCTGATACTATATATCACACTCACTGATACTAAGTATATATCACACACTATATAGATGGATATGCAGAATCGGAGCGTTGCTCGACGCGGCCGTACACTTCCAATAGTTCATTGTTTGTGGCTGCGCATGTGTATATTTTTGTAGCTCACTGTCCCTTCCCGCTGGCCTCTGTTTGTGTGCACTTTTCTCTGTTTGAAATAAATTGTAAATGATTTTTATTAAAATTTCCGCTTAAATTTCTCAGCCGTAATATCTCTGCCCCTCTCGTACTTATCGCTACTTGTCGCTGTCTATCTCACAAACTTTTCTATGTTTGCCATTTGTGATTTAGAAATTCGTTTGAGAAAATTATTAAGTTGCCTTTATAAAAATTATTTTTATGGCGCATAGTTCAGAGAATTTTACGAGAACTTGCCTGTGAATGACACACCAGACGAAAATGTGCTGATTGAGCTCGCAATTTATGTAATGGTAAAGGAATGGCTCGCAAGAAGTCCTTCTGATTGATGAATTGTCTTGAGCAGAGTAAATTGCCAAACACTCGGAAAAATTATGTCATTTATAAAATTTATAAAATCCAAGAAGAAGAAATTATTGTGGATATGTAAAGCTCATTCAATTAGTAGCCCATTGGTACCTTAGCTTTATTAAAGAACGACTTTTTTGTTTAAAATACATTTTAGTATAACTCAATATACACTCAAAACAAAATGAACCCTAAATTCAAGAAATTTTCCCAATTCTTCCAGAAAGGCTAACCACAAATAGCAGGGGAAACATTTCTCATATATTTTGGACAAGAAGCCCAACAAGTAAAGAACAACTTTCTAAAATCTAGAAAATTTTATCTTAAAAGGAGGGTATATTGTTCTAAATTCAAAGACAAATTTTCTTAGGTTTAGGGCAACTTTTCTTAATTTTAATGCGAATATCAAAAATTAAAAAAATATACGTGTTCACACATTAAAGGTTATTTATAGCAAAATCTTTGTACAGTTTTTTTTTATTAGTGTGTGACTCCCTGATCAGGAGTCGAACCGCCCTTCTCTTGTAAATCGACAAATGCACAACCCATTAGCGCTCTGAGCTACGGTTTTTTCTACATTTTAGGAAACTGTTATATTTTCTAGAAAACATGTATAAACTTTCAAAAATATTTATATTATTTAGGGTTATGTACCTTATTTGGTTATGGTATTAAGTTTAAGGAAATGTATTTCTGAAAATGGCTGTTTATGGCATGCTTTCATAGTTTTCACAAAATAAGAAATAATTTTCTTAAGTTCAAAATTCGTTCTTATTTCTATAGCGATTTTGGCTTATGGTGACCATTTCTGTAATATAGAAATGAATTTCTTATTTTAAGAGAAAATTTCTTGTTTTTAGAAAAAATATTTCTTGTATTAAGAAAAATACATTTCTATGGCGATTTTTTTTAAATAGGTCGAAAATTATTGTGAGTGTACCTCTTCATAAATATTGTCATACAAAATGTAGAATATTTGGGCTAAAAATAACTAATTTTTACCTTTTTACCGAAGGTAAACAAATACTAATAAAATGAATAGACCAGCCTCCAAGAATTTGTTCTAGGCCCACGTGTTTTATATGATTCAATGCTTTTTAATCTTTTTTTGGACTACCGGAAATAGCTGGATCTCCATTGTTTCTTTGCATTTTTTTTGGGAAAAAAATTATAATAAAATAATTCAAAAATGTTAAAGATTTTATTTTATGTAAGTTTTTGAATCGAATCGTTGCACTTGTGCACTGTTCAGCACATGAGCGCATATCTTTAAACATAACACATCACAAATCTATGCACTTGACAAAAATGTACACGTAGTCTGAACGCCTGCGTGGGTTCACAGAATATCTTTAAAGATACATACATAAGAGTGATCGGAGTAGCTGGGTCTCTCTTATCGCACTCAATAATGTTTCCATGTTAAGGGATCATATGGCCACTCCTTTGGTCTAGAGATAAGACTAGACTTAGGGATCTCATAACCGCTATTTAAAAGCGGACTTTAAAATAAAATTCAGTTTGAAATTATAACTCTAAAAATCTAGACGTTTGCTTTATTTCCAGCCCCTCCAAAACTAAATCATATAAAAACAAAAGTTATACTCTGAAGAAAAACACGTAAGAAAGCTACAGTCGACTGTGTTCGACTGTGAGATACCCGGTACCTAAAAGTTTGTGCTTTAAGTACACTAAAAGGCAATTTAAAATTGTACGTACATTATCATACTCTACTTCGATCTTCTTAAAATAAATAGCCTCTCGAATTAGCTCCCGACCCAAACAATTTAATGTCATACTTAAATATGAATGATACATTTTATAGGAACACATAAAAACCCGCTCGATCGGTGTCAAAAAATGAATTATGTTATTTTTTGTAATTTCTTGCTATATTTTTTTGTTTCCTCTGCAGTTGGCGCCATTATATCGCACGGCCAAGGCTCAAATGCGCCACCTGTCGGCTACAGCTTGCAACAGCAGTGCCTTAGGGGCGTGTGTTAAAATTCGAACCTTATTGCCAATATCTCCCATGTTTATCATCCGATTTTACTGAAATTTTCAGGAAACGTCCGCTCAAGCCTATTCATTTATTGTATCTATTAACTTTAACCCGAAAATCACGAGTATAGCTTGTTTTACGTTTTTTATGATTTTTGAGGGCGGAAGTGGGCGTGGCCAAGTTTGAAAACAAACCTGATCTGCGTGCAACAGGTTCCAATGTTGTCACCAAATTTAGTAACTCTAGCTCTAATAGTCTCTTAGTTCTTTTTACCAACACGGACACATGGACAGACGGACAGAAGGAAACACGGACAGACGGGCATGGCTTAATCGACTTGGCTGGTTATGCTGATCAAAAATATATATATGGGTTCGGAAGTGCCTCCTTCTGCCTGTTTCATACATTCTCGGTTGGCACTAACTTATAATACCCTTGTACCCTATGGGTACCGGGTATAAAAACATTGCAGGAGTACGCTAGTGTACGAGCACTCACTTTCAATCGCTATAACTTCTGAACTTATTTGAGTTGGGATGTGTACAAGGTCTTAAACCGTTTTTAAAAGTAATGCACATTTTTTGATAAAGTCCACGGTGGGGTAACCCCTTAAAGATTTGACCGATTTCTACCCTCTTGAAAATTTATCCGAACGGCAAAGTATAACAGAGCGCTGTTAACACCGAATTGAGCTGAAAGGCCCAAGCACGCAGGTGAGATGCCTTTTCTTCTTTTCCTCTTCTGTTGGCTATCTGAAATTTGTTGGCGAGCCGGAAAATATTTGATGGGGAGTCTAAGTTAATTTAATGTTAGCTCTCACATTAACACGGCTGAAGCTAAAATGTTGACAGTGAGGGCTGTAACTGGTCCTTAGTATACTAAATTATATTTTGATGATATTAGGGCTTCCTATTAGTTTGTCGATGTGATCAAACTGTAACTCGACGTTGAGAAACGACAGACAGTGTACTGGATTGTCCCATATAATATATTCCCTCATCTGCACTATAGCTTCGCTCCCTCCTACATGGCGGCCAGGTGTTGAGGGCTTCCAGCGAAACACCTTTCCATCGGTTTTAGGGCCGCGTATGAGCCACTTAAGCCCTGCCAAAATTCACCTGAAGCCGCGATGGTAATTCCCATAAAATCTTTCGCGCAGGCGCAGAAGAAAGCGGCGATTAATGAGCGAAAATGCGACCTTCAGACTGCAGCAACAACGCGGGCCCACCTGAAGATGGAAACAGGTATTCAAAGGAAAGGAGAGCCACAGATTTTTCCCGAAATTCGTGCGAACCGCTGCAAACCGGTGCACTCACCTGGCAGAGAGCGGCTGAAAGTGCGGAGGCAGAGAGAGAGCGGGCGCAACAGGTGAGCTGGGCTGAGCTGAGCTGAGCTGAGCCGGCCTGCGAATGAGCGCCGCGAGAGCGCTGAGCTCGACGTGAGGCCTCATTCGATTCCGCTACGTGGTGCGCGGCGGTCGTGTGTGCGGGCAACTTTCTTCTCTCCTCCTTTTCTTGCTGCGACAGTGTGAATCCCAATCAAAGTTAATTTGCCCGCGAACAAAAGAACGCTAACGGTCACTGAATTCAAAATTGCGCAGCCTCCGCGTAAGCCGTAACGTAAGGCGCAATCCGTGCGACTCTTGCTCTTGCCCATTGAGCAAGATCCAAGATCTCTCAGTCCGTGATTTGGTCTCAAAGCCACCGGTCGCCGTGTCGCTCCGCCCGCTTACGAGTTCATCCCCACCTGGATATATTCGCTTCGACCCGTGCCAGCCGTCAGGTGAAATGATCCAAATAATGATGATGGCCGAAATCAGTGCTAAGAGTGTGCAATTTTTAAAATATTAATGAGAGAAATTGTGTGAAAGGCGAAACACGCAGAGCCGAGTGCATTTGAAACTTCTGGAAACTGGAAAATTACCTCGCACCAAATTGAATTTAATTTATAATAAACATACACCGCATCTTGGATAAGAAGCTGAACGTAGTAGGCGCTAAGGCGAGATAACACATCCAAGGTAAGTTCAGTTCACGCTCAAGGCATCTCCTGGTTTCAGAAAAAATAATACTTGTGTCGTAGTTTTTCCCACTGGGGTTGGTGTTCAGGGGTTGAAATTGAATAAATGCCGGGGACAATTGCGTTTCGGAATGTTGGATGGAAAGTGCGTTGTTGGGAATGACTTGACTAAAGGAGGGCATCCGGAAAATAAACGGAAATAAATGCGAACAGGCATGCATTTTTTCTTTGAAGAAAATTTGAGAACTTCTTTCTATAATATATAATCGTCAGCTTAGTTTCAGACTTATACACACTTCAAGAAGAAAGATAAGTTTCTCTAGAAAAGGCATCAAATATTTTCAGCAGTTTAGGTGACTTTAAACCCTAATTTATGCACATATTTAGTGACATCAAAGTTGATGATATTTTGAAAGATCACTTGAGCGCAAAAACCTTGCAAAAGGCAGCACTTAAAGTGAAGTGATTTTATTTTTCTCATATGATTTACCGCCCGCTGGTCGCACACTAGTTTTCATTGACGCTGGTGATTTGACAACTGATTCTAAACGAATCCTTGCGGTGTAGAAATTATGGGCCACAATGGAAAAGAAGTTAAGTGGGCTCAGCAATTCATCGCATTAGGGAGCAGCTTTAAAATTCCCAAGCAAACAAGAAGAAACGGCAGTCATGAACCATTTAGGTTCGAGTTGATCAAACTAAGGCGAGCTAAGTACTAGTGTAGATCCTAGTGCCAAAAATGTATGTGAACCAGTTTGCCTCTATTTGCATCAGCAATAAAAGCTAATTGACGTTTTTTCCAAGCTGCGAATGCAATTGCAACAATAATCTGCCACTCCGGCCGGTGCCAAGTCCAACTCACTTGGCTCTTTCATATGCAAACGCCAAACGGCGGTCGTCGGGAAAGAAACTCAAAACTTTTGACAGCCAAATTAATGCAGCACGAATCGAGAGCGGCTACAATTACAGTTTACAATTAAAGCAACCTAAGCCCAGGTGGCAGCGGAAAGTGGGCCACGAATCAGGAATCCCGAGACCGAACCTCCGAAATGAAGTGGAAAATTAAGGGAAAATATTCAATGGCAATCATTGGTCAACGGATTCCCCTCACATGTGTGTCCATTTTCGGACTCAACACGAAAGCAAGAGTGATTACATAAACTGAACTCTGGTGATCCGGTTTGGCAGATTGGACCTGACACTGGACCGTGGACATAACCGAGGGAGTTGCTCGGCCCAGTTAATGAAAGTTCAAGTGAAATTTGCTGCAAAAAGGAAACCGGTTGATTGGTTCATCTGGCATTCGATTTTCATATTTTCGTCTTGGCTTGGGTCCAATTATGCCCAAGGTTAGACCTGAATCATACGACGTGCATTGTTTTCAGATAAAATGCAACAAGATCAATTTTATAATGTGTCCTCCCCTCCAGCACCGTTTTCCGTTAATATTTTTTCAGACCCATGGAATCTTTTCCTAAACATTTTATCAATATTGTATTATTGATATTAATGATATTGGAAAATGGTAAATGAATCTGGTCAGAAATGGCTTTTAAAAAAATATAGACGATTGCAATTTTTTAAGAATGCTTTTTATTTATCTGAGTTGCTTGAGGACTTTTGTTTAACATTATTTTAGCTGGGTAACTATTTTTCGTCGCTCCAAGGTTATAGTTAAGAGCGGACTTTTATTAACCTGATGTCCTGGAGGCAAAGTTCGTCGCAATATTTCATTATAATTATCGGATTCCGGATCCTAACATAAAATAAATAACAAACATAATAATATTTAAATCCCTTAAGCTAGACCTTGAAAGGAGGTTGTTGTTTCAAAGATATTCCTATTGATTTTTAAGTCTAGATTTCAAGGTTTGAGGCTTGAGACCCAAAAGAAAAGCCTAATAGTTAGTTGAGTTATGTTAACATGAATAATACCGGATTGATGGCTAGTTTCGGTATATTTTCTCACTGTGTAGTTAAGCGGTCACTGTGTACAGTTGATCCCGGCAGTCTCCGCGTAAAGGTGGGCTCAGGTAGGACTGGACAACGTGTACAGATGAGATTTCACCCCCATCTTGACCATTTTCGAGTGAGCAGCAGGTAGCCTGGAACCGCTTTGAACTGGTTTCCCTGCGGGGATTTTCGTTTTCCTTGGGAAAATTGCTCAATGCACACGAACTCCGCGGGATAGCCTATTCATACCCATCGCACACGACCATATATATATATTTTTATTGCTTCATTAGTCGTTCACAGTTTTCAATTAGCAACTCTTCAAGCAGCTCATAATTTGCTAAAATTTAAGCCAAACTATAATTGAATGTTTGCACAAATGATTAACGGCAAGCGAATGTTGGGAGAGCCCGAGATCGGTACTGAAGCTTTGTAAATTTTGGTAAACGATCGGTAAAGTTAATTATATTTTGAATTTAGATATATTTACAATCTACATTTATCAAGTGAGGTTGAGGACCTTGGTAAGGAAAATCCTGTCCCCTTCCAGAAGCTTTCAGCTGGTTTCAGTCCAGAGATGCCGTTACAATCGGCTAAGCATGCACGTGTCTATATGTATATATACACGTATACGTATTGTACACATGATATGTGATCAGCCTTGCACTTTCTTTTTCTTTCTTCGCTTCTCTCGCTTCGTTTCTTCGCCGCCATTTCTTCTCAGAGAGTTGGTATTAGACTTTTTGTCGCTCGGCATTTCAGAGTTTTACCGTCGACTGTGTGTCAATTGGTTGATTTATTAACTCTCCACTGATGGCTGGAAAAACTCTGTCATAATTAACTAATCTCCGAGGAAAGTGAATCCGAGCTAGTAAAAGTGATCGAGAAAGTGTAAGTTATGGTTTTGTTTCTTTAATTCTAGCAAAAGCACTGATGACCGAAGCTACAGAGCACTAATCGTGTTCTAGAGCTTAGATTTCGCTTGCATTACTTAAAGGGTATATTGAGTTGGGACTATCAAATAGAACCAGCATATTATTGGTGGTGGTACCACCGGAACTGAGTAATTATTTGTACTTGGCAATATCTCAATTTTCTTTCGATCACTTTTTATGCTGCGTTTAATGAATGAAATCAGATTAAGGCACTTTTGGGCTCTGCTCCACTGACCCAGAGATCTGTGACTAAACAAAGCGCCGATAAATCCGAAATCAAAACCTTTTCCTTAGCAGGTAAATGGTTAATTAATGCAAAGCAAACAAACCAAAAAGCTGAATTCAAATTGAAAGCGGCCACCTCGTCTCCGTCTCCGTGAGTTTTGTGTGTGTGTGGTGTGTGTTTAAGCCAAGAGTGTGTGTGTGTGTGGTGTGACCCAGTTCCGGGCTGAACGCAGGCGGCTTGTATCAGTCCCGTCCCGTCCAGCTGGCCAATCCATTCGTCCATTCGGTCACTCAAGAGGCGCGGAAAAAGTAGAAAGTGAATTTTTTCGTGGCTTCTACCTCGAGGCAGAACCTGCCTGTCCTACACCTTCGCTCCGTTCCGTTCGTAGCCCCCACTACAAACGGTGGCCATCGATAGTATCCCACAATTTAAGCTTAATTAATAGGAGTTAAAACATTCCAATAAACAAATCTAAATTGGAATAGGCCTCAATTAAAATAAAATTACTCGTTTCCTATTGAAGGGTTGCTTTAAAAATTCAAAGGTTCTACATACCCTTTAGCTTTCAGAGGGTATTTTAAAATTATTTTAAATTAATATTAAATATTTTTAAAAACATTAACCTGATTCTAAGCGTAACCCTTTTTTTAACCAAGCCACCTTTATGTTGGTAATTTAATATATTCTTGGAAATATAGTCAATTATTTTTTTGACTTTCAGCTCATCAAAGGTCTGAAAAACTCAACGTTGAAGGGCCTACATAATTACCAAGGCCATGCCTTTTTGCACACTTTATTTATTAGATCAATTTAAAATTACCGCCTCCCTTTCAAGGCCAAGACAAAAGTAAGATAGATGTAAGATTAGGCTCTGACCTAATGGGGAAATACCTATTCTGAGTTTATCAATTTTTCAATTATTTGAATTATCGCTTTAAAATGCAGTTTCGTTAACAGGCCTCACAGCACTTCGATGGTGGCCCGACTTTACAACAATCGGTAGGTAGCCTCGATAGGGCCGTCGATTGAGTTGCCATCCCCACTTCCCTGCACCCTCAGCCGAAAAACGGCCGTATATAATTAGCATAAGGTGCTCAATGTTAATTTGATAGCCTCGAAGTAAACTAATTAAAATTCATTGCAAACAATTGTGAGGCAACCAATTTCAATTGTAAGAGACCTTTTCCAGTTGGCCAACTGTTGCCAAAAAATATAAAAAATAAAATAAATACAGACAGATTTGTATGTCTGAATTTATTGGTAAAAACTGAACCGGCTTAAGCCGAGTTGACAACAACAAATCTCAGGCGATATGTCACGCCCCCGTGCTAAGGTCATCAATCGCTCTGACGTTCTACTTCAATGACTCGACCCAAATTATTTGCAGGCAAAACCCATAATCAGACTGATAATAACAAGAAACCGATTCGAAACCGAAAACATGCGATTCGCATTCCCCGATGCCAAATATATTTAAATATTAATTAATATTAATTTTGTAATTTCTCGGCATTTATGCTTTGGGCCACCGCAACGCACAAAAGTGAAAGTTGTTGACGCGATCAGAAAGAAAAACTCGCCAAAAGTTTGCAATCGTTTGCTCGCCTCGCAATCAATTTTTGCGCTGCTCGTTTTTCACCTCCTTCGGTTTCTGCTTCTTCTGCCCGTAAATATGCATTATATAAATTGTTTAAGCCAGGCAGCGGCGGGCTCGGCAAATATCTAAACGGGGCTGGACCAAACCGGGAGTTATGCAAGCCCGTCCAAACAAACAGTGATTAAAACGGCGATGGAAATGTGTCAGTGAGCTGCCGAGAGGTGGTGGTCTGAGGGAATGACTACTAGGGGAAAGGGGAAAGGAAGAGATCCAGTATTTAATGCTTCCAGGAGTTCTACTTTTACTTGACCCGAAAATATACATCGAATAGCCGTGGGGCTTGAATGCTTTCAGAAAGCCATCCATTTTCCAAATAGACCGAAATGCAATAACAAAGAGGCAGCCAGAAGTCCGAACAATAAAACGTCAAATTGCTTGACACAGAAAGTAAAAACAACAAAACAAAAGACTGAAGCGACAAACTCATTTTGGTCAACAACTTTCTCGCGCCATATGTAAAAGCTTTTGAAGCGCGTTCCAATCGCAGACTAAACATTCGCAAAACGTTAAGTTTTATACATATGTTTATTGGGTTGGCCACTAGAAAGAATTCGCCATGAATCAACGCCACTTGACCTACAAATTATGCAAAAATCTAATCCAACAAAAACTCCTCTTTTGGATGGCCAAGTTGACAGGTTTCAGGGAGCGAAGCGAAATCGGGTTTCTTGGCACGCATTTTGCGCTGGTTCAAGGCACCTCGCAAAGCTCTGAGTCAGGTGCCTATCGAAAACTAAGTTTTGGGATTTCAGCTTCGCCTTCAGTTTCATAACGTGTGCCACCGAAAATCGTTTTAGTCATAGCCACAATTCGGGCAGAGACATGATATTGCATTTCGTATAGATGTATTTTTTGACCAGTTTTAATATCATTCACACAAGCCCTCACTGACGTCAAAAAAACAAGGGGGGACCATGTGGTTATGAAAACCGAAAACTGAAAACCGAGTTAATGATGAGTCGAATTCGGAGGACCCAGGTGCCATCGAACTTGCGACATGAATTTATAAAGTTCATTAATGGATTTTGAGCGGAAGCTGTTTGTTATGAGAGCTTGCCCATATTGTACAATATTTTTAATTTTAACTTTTGCATAACTTTATGAAGTCTGAGGCCCCCATATGGATGGGGTATTAATGGGATTAGACTGGTAGGAAAGGAGGCGATACAAATTCATTTGTAACTGCCCCGCTATTTGCTTGGGCCTAAGGCTAGGTCCAGAAACCGTTTTTCCGAGTACATGAACCCAAATATTGACACACTGACACCTCCCTGGTAGCAGAAAAACCTACGCAGCTCGCCTGAAGAGAGGGCACCACGTTGTTTATTAAATCACTTTGACATAATGAACCGTTATGTCAACGGATAGCCAGCCGCCCGAAGTCGGCGCTGGAGTCAGAGTTGTGGCTGAAGCCAAAGCTATAACCTTGAGGCAGCGCCGTGACTCAATTTGGCGAGCTAAGTGCTCGGCTTAAGCTCGGGCGAAGTGCTCGGCTTAGCCGTGTTGTAATACCAGTGTTTACTGTATGAAAAGCAAAACAAGATTGTTACATTTAGGTAAAAGTGCAGCGTCAGTTGTCGTTGAACCCATTAGAGTAAATACTAAAAATACTGAAAAAATGGAAAGTAAACTTGGATAAAATAACGTGTTTTGGCCGCTCGACAAATCGAATTTTTCGGTCCGCCAGTTGGCCTGCACTGCGCCAGGTAAACTGAAGTCAGAGAGCAGTGATCAGACATTAAGTAATTGCGAGCACTGTTTGAATGGAGATGGCACCTTCACCTGCAGCTGCAGCTTTTGTTGTCATTTGTCTAAATTGTTTTCCTTATGTTTTGTTGCTATTCATTGCCTGACGACGGCTGCTTTTAGAACCGAGCGAATGCCAATATTAATGTTCTATTCATGTTAAGTACAATATTCCTTTGTGCCCAACACATTCATAATGCCTGTGAGCCCAAATTGGCTCTGTGTCTGGCATGATAAATGGCCCAAACAAATTGCGCAGCTTGTACGGAACGTACAAAATATAAATAGTTTTCATAATATTGGATGTTTAGTGTCAAAGGCGATGAAACGTAGGAAATAAATACCAGGAAATCATAGAAAAATACATTTAAAAAGTCTTGAAAGTCTAATAAACCCTAAACTTAAAAATGTATTTTTTTTTCATATGTACAGATTATGTAGAATACCTAAAAAGTCGCCATTTAATTTATTAGTCAACTTAAATGTTGCTTCATATCTACTCAAATATAACAAATTACTTTTCCTAAATATCTTTTTAAATAATAAATTAACAAAAGTATTAGAAATTAAAAGAAACAAAAAAGTCGAATCGCCCCCGGGTGGACTCGAACCACCAACCTTTCGGTTAACAGCCGAACGCGCTAACCGATTGCGCCACGGAGGCCATGCAAGCAGCGAAAAAAGTACTAAACTTGACAGAACGCGCTATAAAGGACCCAAGTCAGATAAGAATAAAATAAATTCTAATAAGAACTGCTTAGCAGCTTAATTTGTCAGAGTTTCCAACAGCAGTGGTCGCGCAGCACCACCGAGCTCAACTAGAGCATTCGCCAGAACAGCGTCAACCGCCTCCGTGGCGCAATTGGTTAGCGCGTTCGGCTGTTAACCGAAAGGTTGGTGGTTCGAGTCCACCCGGGGGCGACTTGAATATTTTGCACCCGAATTGTTTTTATTGATTTTTTGTTGTACTTTTTCTATAAAAAGAGCATAATATGTTATGGCAACGTACTTGACTTCCATAAGCATTTTAATAAACATTATTAGGAGTTTCCTTGTTAATGGTGTTCATGAATTTATTTCAATTTTTTTATTTTATTATACCCTTGCAGAGGGTATTATAATTTTGACCAGATGTTTGCAACGCAGTGAAGGAGGCATCTCCGACCCCATAAAGTATATATATTCTTGATCAGCATCACCAGCCGAGTCGATCTAGCCATGTCCGTCTGTCTGTCCGTCTGTCCGTCTGTCCGTCTGTCCGTCTGTCGGTTTCTACGCGAACTAGTCTCTCAGTTTTTGAGCTATCGAGCTGAAATTTTCAGCATAGTCTTATTTCTTTAGCACGCAGTATATATGTCGGAACGACCGAAATCGGACTACTATATCCTATAGCTGCCATAGGAATGATGGCGAAATTAATGTAAAAAAAAATTTAACTTCTCTGTTTTTCAACGAATTTCTATAAATTTTAAGACATAGCAGTTTTTTAAGGTTCTAGAATTACGGTTTTAATTTCATTAAGATCGGTCCACTATATCATATAGCTGCCATAGAATCGATCGGTCCATTTATATGAAAATGTAAAATTCTACATGTAAAATGTAAAATTTACAAAATTCGATGTTTTTTCAACATTACTAAAATGGTTCGATTTTCAATGATCCAATTACAGACTGCAAGGGTATACCAACTTCGGTTTACCGAAGTTAGCTTTCTTTCTCGTTTTTTTTTGTCGTTTTGTCGTTGCGAAGGGAGTGAGGGGGATGAACAAGGGCATTTGCTGAGATTCGTTTAGGCAAACAGCAGCAAAGTGAGGCAACCAAAAACAATGCGTGTCTAAAGTTTAAGTTGAAGGTGTAGATGAACAAAGCCAAACAGACACGGCAACGAGCACTCGGCTACACATGTCTGGCTGTAGATACATTTAGCGATATTAATATATAATAACGACTTCCATCACGCCTTCTCACCTTCACCAGACAAAAAGCATTAGGGGGTATTAGGTAATGGATTCTTATTGCTTTTGTTAATTCGAATTTTGGAGCTTCCATTAATTTGTTCTTGTCTTTCTTTACAGATGACCTGCGGCATATCATGTGTCGATAAGACACTGAACAAATCCTTTTACCACTTGGGCATTTGCATAGCCAAGCACCCGGGATATTTTATAATCATTCCGGTGCTGCTGACGATGCTATGTATGACGGGGTGAGTAAACCCATTCCTGCGAGGACCAGAAACCCCCGAACTAAATCGGATACCTATTTTTACAGCTACCAGCAGCTGAAGTATCAAATCGATCCCGAGTATCTGTTCTCACCGATAGCGGGGGAGGGCAAAACTGAGCGCGCGATCGTCGAACAATACTTCAAAGTGAATTATACGCATCGCTTCAATGTCGGACGCATCACGAGGCCCGGTAAGTGACGGCAAATATGTGGACTTGGACGCGGTTGTTGCAAACATTGGGCAAGTGAAATTGGCTGCGTCTCACGTCGCCCAATTAAACGTTGCCACACTTTTTGCACCTTGACGGAGGAGGCTACCTGCCGGCTTTCCGGCGCTTCACCCAGCCTTCCCAACTGCTTTCCCTCGTCTCCGCCCAGCACTGACTTTCGGCTCGGGTGTGCAATAAATAATTTCAGCACACGGCTGAGATGGAGACACAATATCTAAGCATTTATTGGGGTCTTGAACTCGGCTCTGTTTTACAGGCTATTAACTTCGCTAAATGGTTTATTAGGCAAAGCCACCACAACCACCACCACCATCGCCAAACTACAATAATAGTAACAGCAGAAACATTAATAATAATAGCAGCTTCAACAATGGCTTTAGCTAACTTAAGCAAAGTACCGCATAATTGCCAAATGACATTGTGCCATCAAAACTTTAGCAGATGCCGAAATACGAGTAGCAAAATCCTTACCCATGAAATTAACATAAAACTTAATTATACGGGCAATCACTCCCTATATATAGTTTGTGAACACTATCTTAGATAGACATGATTTCAACGAGAATGTAAGGAACATACAAAATCTTCCTTTTTATACCCTTGCAGAGGGTATTATAATTTTGACCAGATGTTTGCAACGCAGTGAAGGAGGCATCTCCGACCCCATAAAGTATATATATTCTTGATCAGCATCACCAGCCGAGTCGATCTAGCCATGTCCGTCTGTCTGTCTGTCCGTCTGTCTGTCCGTCTGTCGGTTTCTACGCGAACTAGTCTCTCAGTTTTTGAGCTATCGAGCTGAAATTTTCAGCATAGTCCTATTTCTTTAGCACGNAGCAGATGCCGAAATACGAGTAGCAAAATCCTTACCCATGAAATTAACATAAAACTTAATTATACGGGCAATCACTCCCTATATATAGTTTGTGAACACTATCTTAGATAAGGAACATACGAAATCTTACTTATTTAATAAATATTTATGTTCTTAGGGTGAAATAGTATTTGAGGCAAGTTTCAAGTCTCACTTAAAGTGCCAGATAACAGATAAATTCCAATCAAACTTTCCGTAAAGCAAATCGGTTTTCTACCCTCCTGTAAGCCGCAAAAGAATAGCATACCGCTGTTAAGCTCTAATTGTGCTGTAAAGCGCAAGCTCACCTTGAAATACCTTTTTCTTTTTCTTCCGTTGGATCTCCAAAATCAGCTGTTATTGTGCCGACCCGGAAAAGATATAACAGGGAGCCGGGTCTCTGTCAAACTTAGTTCTCACATTGACGCGGTAGGAAACCAAATTTTCCTTGCCAGGACTTTACCTGTGAGCGAAATTTGAGCAGTGAGGGTAGAAACTGGCCCTTTCTTAGATATACTTTTACTATAAATTACTCTGGCAAGTTTGTAAATATTCTATAAAAAGTATTCTGGTTTTATATTTGCATAAACTAAATCAGCTAAAGAGACACGATATAGAAATAGAATCAACTAAACGAAAATTGGTCGCTAAAGGAACGATAGGAATATCAGTCTAAACTGCCGATCGCGGTCTGAAAAGAACCAATGTTTTTACACTTGATTTACTATTCGTAACCAGCACCATCAATGTTTATCTTT
>VNJO01005387.1:0-42712 GCA_008042535.1 Drosophila tani | reverse complement strand
GCTGCTTCATTGGCTACACCGAGGTCCAGAAGAAGGCTACAAAGACGGCACCCAGGAGACTTGTGGATAGGAGGACGGCAGAGAACGAGAGTCCTTCCCCAATAAATACTTTGTTCTTTCGTTCCCTATGTTAGGGAGTTTACCGTTTTCATGTTATGCTTCCACGTTATTATTGTTACTTTTGTTAATCCCTACATTTTATAACCATTAATTTGGTTGATCAATGTAAAAATAAAATATGTGTGTTATTCCAAAACACACTCAGTCAAAAAAAAAAGTATAATTTTTATATGTATACAATCTTAAATAGCCGTGTCGATCTAATATCCCATTATAATTTAAATATAATTGTTAATAAAATATGCATATATATTTAATACAAAATAAAAACATAAAACACCATTTTTATAATACAAGTTACTAATAGATTTTTAAATGTTTAACATTTCCTTCTATTCTTGAATTTATCTAATCGATTTAAATCGATTTTCAAAAGATTTTAGTCGATTTCAGAGCCGATGGCCGATCGTTTCGATGAATCAGCTGACTGGTCCCACCTCTGGTTAAAGCCGGATGTATCATTCTGTTAAAACGGAAGTCCTGATCGATTCGGGTATCCAAAAAAATAATCTGAAGGATATCTGGGAAAGATCAACGTTTGCCAATATAACAGATCAACTTTGATTTTCGATTCCAGCTTATATTTGTTTCAGGTTGTGCGCGTAATCTTTTCTTTTTATTTATTTATACTTGTTATTCCCTCCCCAAATAAAATATACCTTATATAAGTATTTAAATAGTTCTATATTAACATATATTTCTGCAGGTTCTGTTGACATATTTATTACTTATCAATACAAATGTATTTCATTGCCTTCCCTCTACAAATATAGCCAAAACAATCGCAGGGAAATAAAACAAATTAATTAAATAGCAACAAAACGGATTAAGGCCAGCCGCAGCACTTAATGGCTTGTAATGCTTACAACACTTATACTACCCGACACTTGTATGACTCACATTCTTCATCTACATGCATACCTTACCAACAAAAAAATTAAAAATATTAATTTGTGTTAATTTTTTCACTGATTGCAATTTATTTCTAAAATCCCCAGGTAGCTGCCTTCACTTGCAATCAACTATTTTTCACTCTTACAAAAATAACCAGACCTACTTCCCTTGATCACACACCCATTCACACGAATATATGGTATATAAGTACGTAACTCTAAGTCAACAGGTTTATAATTTGAAAACCGTAGCACTTGCTTGGAGTATATTCGGATAGTAATATGCGGGTCCTAGATTTCACTTTCTAGGGCGGAGTACCAAACTCCTAGACACTTTAAGGATATAAATATATATATAGTTTATAGAACTATACGAGTAGTATTGCCTATAGTTAGAAGTTTGCGCATGCTTTTCATTGAAATCTTTGTTCACACTTTATATATCTTGAGCTGAAATATATATATTTTCGCAAAATGGAATATTTTACGTATTCAGTGGCCAATTAGCAAAGTTCCGAGCGGAAATGGTTTCAGGAAAATTGGTTTTCCTTTTCTTTGCTGCTTAATAAATTAGATTTTTATTCGTATTTTTTTCTCGATTCAAAGTGGTTTGTTCAAAAATGTATTCTCAATGTTTCTGTAGAAAATTAAAATCTTTCTTGTTTCTTGTTTCTTGTCGAGAAATCCAGTTATGATTGGAATCTTTTAAATAATGCGATTTATATTCAATAATTTTAAGGGGAAAACTTGTTTTCTTATCCTTTGATATCAATACTTAATTTTCAAATGAATGAAAACTTTGCTCGCACTTTCGTGTAGGAATAACTACAATTAATAAATAAATAAATTATCTTCAAGAAGTCTCGCAGTGAAGCCTATAAAGAAAGATATGCAGATATGGCCAAAAAGAGCTCCATCTCTGAGAGATTCCTTAGATATTCTCGACCAGAGCCTCGGGCGTCTGGGGATCCGTGGTCATCTCGTCGCTGATATCCCCCACCGAACTGGTGATTGTGGACAGGATCGAGGTCATGGTGGCGTTGAGCACCTCGGCACTGCTTGCCGCCACCGTGCTGTAGAGCGCCAAAGCCGTGGTGGTGATTACGGTGGCCAGGGCCGGGCTGGCGGTGCTGATGGTGGAGTTGGTGGCCTGCGCCAGACTGGCCAGCGTCGTGTTGAGCAGGAGCGGGGCCAGCGTGGTGGCCCCCGTGGTCGGTGGACTCACCGTACTCGTGCTGGTCAGCGGCAGCGGGTGCGGCAGATGCCCATGTCCATGTCCGTGGCCGTGGAACTGCTCCAGAATCGAGGCGGGCACATATGGGTAGGAGGGGCAAGGATTCGCCAGCTGCGGGCCCAGCATGCTCTCGAAAACGTATCCAATGAGGGAGCCAACCGTCAGGCCCACATTGTACGACAGGGTCATGATGTTTCCAGTTACCTCCTTCAGCGTTCCCGGCACCTTGGCCGGAGCCAGCATCATGGGCAGGCTGCCGGCCAATCCATTGGTGATGCCCAGCGCAATCGTGAAAACAAACGGCGCCGTCTCACCGGAGATCACGGGACGCTGGCGCGGCGCACAGCAGAGCAGAAGGAGCGGCACCAGGACGATCCTCAGGCCGGACAACAGAATGAGCTGGCGACGCGACCACGGATAGGGACTGGCGGCCAGGATCTTGCCCACCACGTCCGACGTATTAAAGCAGAACATCAGCAGCACAGGCATCCAGGAGCGGAGGGCGCAGGACTGCACCTCCACCTCGATGCCGGGGTACAGGGAGAGGGTCACGCAGTAGGCCAAGGCGATGCACACCATGTGCGGATAGATCACCTGGGCCACCCGCCATCGTGTCACGAATCCCTCGCGGATGTCGCCCAGCTTGCTTGGCCGGCAGCGGCGTGGAGTGATCACGTGCTCCACCTTAAAGGCCACCGTCGTGGGCGTTGTGGGCTCCTGGGCGGGAGGCGTGGCCGGAAGCTCTGGTAACTGACCCAATGCCTCGATGCAGCTCTCTCCGGCCGTGGGATTGGACAGCTCGTACACGGGATTGCTGAAACTGAGAGCGTTTCCGGTGCCCTGTTGTCCCACCGATGTGGTGGTGGTGTGGGTGCCGTCCATCGACAGCACTCCGTAGCGAGTGCCACTGGGAGCTCCATCCACCTCCTGCTGGGAGAAAGAAATCAGAAATCACCAAACTCCTCTGAAACCCTCCCTCCTTCGACTCACCTCATCCGGCCGCAGAACAATCTTGGAGCAGGCCTCCACATGGAACCGCACAAACGGCGAATTGATGGTGGCCACATGCAGCAGGTAGCTGAAGAGTATGTAGAGCGTGGAGGTCAGAAAGAAGATGACCGTGGAAACACGATCGTTGTTAATGAGCAGCTTGGTAACAACACGATTGGAAGACACCAGGAAGCCGGCAATACTCTCACCGGCCATCACCGCCTGGGTATACTGCTTGGGCAGCATCGAGGCAAAGCCGTAGAAGCTGGACTGCTGCACGGTGCATCCGATGGCGGTTAGCGCCACCGCCGACATATTCACCAGGTACGCCGTATTCTGGGCGAACATGTGCCAGGCCACCTCGCAGACGGCCACAAAGATCAAGGTGGTGAAGGACACCATGTAGCCGAAAAGCACCCGCGACTGGAATGGCGCCAACGATAGCACTATGTTGTTCAGCAGCACTGTTGCGAAGGCCACGAAAATATACGTCATCGACATGTCCAGGGCCACCGGGCGACCGGGGAAACGCGCCTGCCAGTAATCCGCAGCTATGATGAAACTGCAAACAGGAAACAGGATGTAGGAAGTTTAAATCGATAAAAATTGATGCCAAAAAGTATGCTATGAAATATTTGGAGCCGATAATTCATAGTAAATCAGTCATTTTCAAAGGATACTTTTGGAACCACGTAAACCATTATTTAAACCATGTTCCTTCTACTTTCGCTCACCTATTGTAGGGCAAAACAAAACCAATGCCCGCCGCCAAAAGAGCCAGGTACACGGAGTGCCTCTGATCCTTGGGGGCCCGCGTATCGAACTCGGGACTGTCCATGCTGGCCGGATGTCTCAGACCCGAGCCAGCCGGGGAATGGCTGTTCCTGGAACGCCCAGAGCCACGACCGTCCAGCGGCTCATATGTGGTTTCCTGGCCACCTCCATCCATGGCCCGCAGCTATTCTCTTGTTCCTTACAATTTCCAAAGCCTAATCCTTTGGTGGTTAAACTACTTTATAGCTGGCGGACCTTGGCATTGTTTTCCAGCTTGGCATGAGGACTCTCTGTTGCAGATTCGGAGCAAGAGTTATACACAAATCGATAAACAACAGACTCAAGTGTCTGAACTCGCTATTAGCCACCAAAACACTCGGCTGATATATATTTCGTACAACCGTATTGGGCTTCAATGCCTTCAATTATTTGTGCCTTAATGTGTGGCTTTATTTTTTTTTTTATTTATTTAAACCGCTTTCCGTGGGACATCTGCTCGCCAGCCTTTTGCCTTTGCCCGTGTCCTGGCATTTTTCTCACCACGCCCGCGACTGCGCATGTGGCGTATGATTGATTTTATTCAACCGCGTCGGCTACCGGACCAAAAATAAGCCTGTTGTTGTTCCGTTGACTATCTGGAGGGGTGGTCTACTTCTGAATGAAATGCTTCTCTTCTTCCTTTGCAAACTGACCAAATTTGAGTTGCTTAAAAGTGGGAGAATAAGCTAAGAAAAATAGCTTCATGCATTTAATGGCTACCTTTTCAGTCTTTCCTGGGAAGATTATTTTATATATTATTTATATTTTAAATATTACATATAATTTTTATTATACATATAAAATTATATTAATGCATTGTTATTACTGTTTGGCTAACAACGTCCTTAAGAAAGTTCAAACCCTGAAAAATTCGTATGAAATATTATAAAATATTTCTTCAATAAATTTCCGCATTGACGATTTTTACAAATATTTACAAACTGTCATTTTATTCGTTTAAGCAAAAAAAAGTAGGATTCATTAATAATTATTAATTGTTTACTTAAATATAAACGGGCTTCGAAATTTTAAAAAATTATTAGCATTAAAACGACAATAACAACTTATCTCGAAACAAGAAAGTTTTACTTTCGAATAAATTCAAAATTCAGGAATAAATTGATCTTAATCCTCATGTAACCCCTGACTATTTATAGTCTGGACTTCCTCACACACCGCAGTCCACTCAACCCTCAAAACCCTGTCTTCCTTTCGGGGCGTAATGGAGAGCTGCAGTCCCGAGTCGTTCTGAGAAGCATTAAGCAAAATGGCCTCGTTAACCGAAGCTAATAGAGCGATCCGCAGGCTCTCCGGTCCCACTAGCCAAAAAGGAAGAGAAACCAACAATAAATCCAGCAGATTTTAGGGAATTTTCTTAGATTGTTCGACTCTATAGGGGTCAGGGAGTCCATTAAGAAATAGATGTCCCAACTATCTATCAGCTTTCATAAGGCTGAAGGCTGCTTTGAAACCTTAAAGCGCTCATCGCCTGAATAAAAGTATTCCCCATATTCTTAATGAGCTCTATTTAAAATAAATAGGATTGCAGATCAATTACTTTTATATATTTTGTGTAGCCATAAACATTTAACAAATGATAAAATATGTTTACATAGTTTTTCGTATAACAAACGATTGCTTAATATTATTCTTGTATACAAAAAGCAACGACTTCAGCCAAAAATTATACAAATGTTAACCAAATTTTATTTTTGTGACCAGAAATGAAAGTATAAAATTAAAAACAGCTTAAGAATTTTTTACAATCGTTTTGGAGCAAATCCAACGCTTTTGAGAGTGGTTAAAAACATCAATGCGCGTATATTTTGTATATCAATAATCCTCCAAGGAATGAGTGGTTATTACCAGGGACCGTCGTAACGAATAAATTATTATTCGGGATTTTTATTCACAAGACTAGGAAATTTATTTCCTAGTTTTATTATTAAAAACCACAAATAACTTGCACTTCAGAGTCCCCGATTGATACTTTTAATAGTCATACTTTTGGTTAAGGGAATAATTGTTAGTGGTTCTTTTTCGAGGCATCATCATAGCTGGGTGGCAAGTTCTGCAAGAAATAATAGTTATTAATAATTAATAACATTTCAACCTGAATCCAACACAATACTAACATTATATGAAGGTGGGAGCAGCTCACCGCCTCCCGATCCACTGGGTCCGCCTTGGTTATATGGTGTATTATACGCACTTGCCGCCGCCTCTGCTTCTTTGGAATCTGTTTGGAATATAGAGACCGAAGATAATTAATATCCATTTGAATGAGATGTTTCATAGAATCATTATCTGTAACAATATTCCAACGATTTCATCTCTTACAATTTGTGTTCATGGCAATAGGACTGGAACCAGTACAACACACGTGGTAGTTGGTCTTTGGACTGGATAGAAATAATGATGAGTGCTGCCAAATCTTGATACTAGAGCTTTGCATTTTTTTTGGGTTTGGGTTTGGGTAAAGAACAAGTTGAAGAAGAAACAAACGTTAAACAAAGTCACTAAACCAAAAAGGGCTAGACTATACTCGGCTTTTGTTAGTATTTGCGTGTTGGGGTTTAGGGGTAACATCTAAAACAATAAGTCTTACTTGTTTGGGGCATGGCTTTTTGAGGTACTGAAGTTTCTTTGCTTTCTATTACACTGTAAAAAATAGGTCAAAAGAATAATGGTTTTTCCTTTAGGTTCTGGTACATGAATTTGGTAGTTATTACGGGTTAAGTCGATAAGTCTAGGGGAGTTTGGTGTAGAAACGGAATGGAAGTTAAAAAAAAAAGTAAAATAAATAAATTTAAAAAGTTAAACACATTAAAAAATGTAGTATTTAACATATATTTACACATTTATATTCCTACAATTTGGACAACTAGAAAATCAAACAAATTCAACTAAAGGCTTCTTGATGCGATTTTAAATGCTATTAATTTCTTTAAAGTTCTTGAAGGGTTTTGGGATCTCTTGATTAGTTTGGCATGCAATAAGGTCTCGGGAAACCTCCTAAAGCTTCCATAATATTTCTTATTTTCATTCTTTTTGACGATCCTACTTAAACACAACTGAAGATTCTTGATGAATTATAGGTTCAAAGCCTCTTGATAAGTTTTTCTTAAAATCTTTTCAATATTTCCCATTGACTATTGCTTGACACTATCTTTTTTTGAATCAGATTCTCTTGCAACAGCTAAATCCAAGTGAATAATGTAAATTAAGGGAAGAAAATTATAAATATAAATATGTAAGTGGAGTTTAAACTCACTTCCCGGTGGCAGGCTGAAGCCCATAAAGCTCACTCCCGAATTGGCAGCTCCTGCGGTCGCGCCTGCTGCCTGCGCGGGCGGTGCTCCACCCGGCTGCCCATTCGGCTGCTGAAGTCCCGGAGTATTGAAGCCGCCGGGCACATTGCCATACCCACCGTATGGCGGTGGCCCATTGTAGTTCTGGGCCTGTGCTCCCGGCGGATAATTCGTGGGGCCGCAGGTTGAATAAGCCGGTGGCTGAACATAGCCGCCGGCCCATCCCTGCTGCTGGCCATAGCCTGGCTGCTGCGGTTGTCCGTAGCCGGGCTGCTGTGGCTGACCGTAGCCTGGCTGCTGTGGCTGTCCGTAGCCGGGCTGCTGTGGCTGCCCATAGCCTGGCTGCTGCTGCCCGTAGCCGGGCTGCTGGGGCTGCTGTGGCGGCGGCGCTGAAAAACCATACCAATTGGGTTCAGAGGGCGGCGGTCCCTGCGGCTGTTGCGGCTGTGCTGGCTGTTGATAGGGTGCCGGAGGTGCTATGACGAGAGATAGAGAGAGAGAGTGCCACAGTGGGGGTTAGGAGAAGCGTGTGCGGTGCGTGAATTTTGATTCTTGGTGTAAGAAATGTTGCTGCCAATTCGCGTTGCATTGTGTGACAGAACAAAAGCCGAGTAGTGCTGCTGGGATGGAGTGTATTATGCCTGGTGTACTTACCAATACCCGGATACGGCGGCGGATTGTCGCTCATGAACACCGTATTCGGTGCCGGGCCACTGAAGGCGTCGTGCTGTGGCAGCCAGCCATAGTAACCGGGCGGCGGCTGGTATGCCGGTGGTGGTGCCTCGTTCCAAGCTCCAGCCGGCTGGTAGGGTGGCGGATCATCGCCAGCAATGCCTCCGCGATGGTAGTTGTTCATCGCGGTCTTGGCGGAGCGCAGCAGCGCTTGGCCATATCTAAAATAAATAGATTAGTTTTAGTTTAAGTTAAGGGAACTTAAATGTTTAAGGGACTTACTCTATGGCACCGCCGGCCTTGAAGTGAAGCTTGAACTTGACCTCGCCCACATAGTTGCCATTGGGCTGGGCGCGCACCTTTCCCTTGATGTAGTTGGCCCCGAAAACCGGTTGCTCAATCTCCACGTCCGACAGGGCGATAAAGGGAGCACTAAAGGACTGCATAGTGTCCGACGCCTTCTTGTTGTTGAAGATCATTCGGTGGGAGGTCAGGTAGATCCTGCCCCCCTTCGAGCCCTTGAAGATGTAATTGTCCTGGCCGGAAAACTCCATGGAAACGCTGTCGCTGTGCAGCAATATGCTGTGGGTGGAAATGCGGAAGGTTTGATTTAAGTCATTGCATAAATATTCCAGATAAATCCATCAGCGGATGTCACACGTCACTGTTTACATTTGTGCAGATCCTGATTTCAGGTAACATTTCGGGGGTTTCCCGCATACTCACTACTCGCCAGCGTGGATGAGCACGCCATTGTTGGCGTGGGCCGTATTCACCGACATGTTGAATTGGTTTAACGCCGAATTTTACACGAATTTTCCTCAACTACGTTTCGAATGCGGTTTGTTTTTCCTTAAAAATCTGACGACAGCTGATGATTCATAGCAGAGATGCCAGACATCGATTATGTTCGATTAATATTGGTCTGCCTATCGATAGCACGATAGCTCGGTTTGCTCATCTCTACAGTGTTAGGTGTTTTTTGATGTCCTAGGGGGAATTTTAGAGGGGAAGAATTTTAGGGGGAAAGTTTAGGGCTTTTTCGGAACTGATTGATCACGCATTCCGTGAACTCGCCTTTCAGATACTAATAACTGGTATTTCACCGTTATTTTTTTGCTATGCAACGTTCCCACGTTTCTTTCTTCTTTTTCTTTAATTATTTGAAATTAACAGATTTTTTAGGTGGAAATATCGACTCTTTGAGATTTTTTAGGGGGAAAGTAAAATTTGCATCTGGCAACACTGGTTTCTATAGGAAATTATTTTTCTACTCTACCTTTGGCGTACAATTGCGGGGGCGATAATATGCGTAAGTGATAAGATTATTAGTTAAAGAAGCCTTTAAACTATGCAGCAAAGCATCCTGAATGTAAATCAAGCTCGGTAAAAGTCGGGGCACGGCCCATTCTTGGGTTATTTACCTGTAAGCGACATGGGGACTTACGCCATTTTGGAGACTTGCCACCCCCAATGAAAAAAAATAGTGGTAATCGAGAACTTGGGGCTCCGCAGCTGATTGCTATTTTGTTTTGTTACCGGCTTTGTTTATTGTTTTATCTAATCGTTGCCTCCCTTTCAGTACCGCTCTTTGGGACCATGCCGAACGGCGTCAGTTTGCCAAATCACCCGAATTTCCTCAACCAACTGGCGGCTGCCATCTCCACGGCGGCCACCACGACCGCGGGCGGTGGTGGCGGAGGAGGTGCTGCCACCATGGGAGCACAATCGCCACCCAAGCAAGCGTCAAACAATAAGGTGGTAAAGCCTCAGCAGCCGCCGCAGGGTAGTGCGCCCATGGATCTGGAGAACGAGAACGAACACACAGCGGACGTCACGTCCACCACAAGCCACAAGGATCCCAAGCTGCAGGCCACGTCCGCCTCGCTCTCGCTGCCGGATACGGCGCAGCTCTACCTGAACGGACTGATGCAGACACCGCCTGGCTATCTGTACTTTCCGGCCATCCAGGCGGGCAGTGGTGCTGCTCCCGGGACCACCTCCGCTGGTGGAGGCACGTCTGCTTCATCCGTGGCAGCGGCAGTGGCCTCGGGAGGCGGCAACAGCACCAATGCCCAAATGCTAATGGATCCCACGGCCATGATGGCGGCGGCCATGCAGCAGATGCAACAGATGCACTACGCCGCGGCTGCGGCGGCAGGAATGCCATCGGAAGCCGGAGCGGCAGTGGAGGCAGCCCTCGCGGCAGGTAAGACTCTTGAGCTCCGATTCTTGGGCAGCGAGCACAACTTAAGCACTCTTCCTCAGATGGCACAGGAGCGGCGGGCCTCAAGGAGGTTATCAAGACCAAGAACTGCATTTTGTTCCCGCCCAACCCCAATGCCCCGCCGCCCACCATTCGCGATCGTCCGCCCGGCTGCAGGACAGTTTTTGTGGGCGGCCTGCCAGAGAACATAACCGAGGAGGTGATCCGTGAGATTTTCGAGTCGTGCGGCGAGATCACCACGCTGCGCATGTCCAAGAAGAACTTTTGCCACATCCGCTATCGCCAGGAGACGGCCATAGATCGTGCCATCTACCTATCCGGCTATAGGCTGCGCATCTCGGCGCAAAATGAACCGCCGAACTTTGGACGTCTGCATGTGGACTATGCGCAGGCTCGCGATGATCAGTACGACTACGAGTGCCGGCAGAGACAGCAGCAACGGGAGCAACGTCACCGGGAGCGCATGTCGCTGGACAGGATGCGATCCCAGTCGCCGCCACCCATTCCGCACTACACGGATCACGAGGCCACGGCCGTGGCCGAGCATCTGCGCACCAACGAGACCTTCGTGAAGGCCATCCAGACCATCACCGCCTGGCTGGAGCGCGGTGACTGCACCAAGCGCAATGCCAACATCTTCTACTCGATGATCCAGAGCACCCATGCCCATGTGCGGCGACTGCACGCCGACAAACAGCAGCTGGAGGAGGATCTCAAGAAGGCCAGGGATAGCTACCGCAAGCAGATGGGCACCATGTCAACGCAATGTAAGTATTCCAACCGATCGCCCGGTGGCAGATCAGCTTTCTTAGCTCTTAGTCTAGACGGGAATTTACATAGAGGTGCCGCTCCCACTTTGAAATCCTATTTTTTCTATTTTCGTTGCGCCCGGGTTAGCCTCTTAGCGACTGTATATCTGAACAATCTACCAGCGTTCCACACACCCTTAAACACACACACAACACACACCATGCCCACCAAACACACACACACACACTCTAGCAAATCTAGTCATCGAAATATTAAATGCCGAAACTCCATATAAGAACTCACTGTCTAAAATTTGCTCGCCCAAAAAGACGAAGGAGCAAACCCAAAAAGTCCAAGCAGGATCAGGTAAAGCCCAGCCATAATAAAGGACCAAGCCAAAGGCCGCACCGCACAGGGAGCATGAAATCGATGAAAGAGGCGATCAAAATGTTGATTTCGTAGGAACTTTTAGCGCAAGGTTTTAGAGGAATATGTTTCAAGATTTACTCAATGATTTTATAATAGTTTAAAGTCCTGTGTTTTACCGATATTAAATACAAAATATAAAGGGGGGCTTCAGAAATCACTAGCGTTTTAAAATCACTTAAAAAGTATGCTTCAAAATGTGTCATCGTAAAAATAAACCAATTTTCACTGCATTTAAAACCTCAACAATGTTAATGCATACTTTAAGACACCGTTTAAGGTGATTCCAAAACCCTAGTGATTTCTGTGGCATCCCCAAAACCCAGCAAGTTAATCTTTGCCAAGGCAGGCATTTTATTAGCTTAATAAAATTGTATAAAGTATTGGATCTCCTTCGAATATATTTTGTTTTTGAAAATATCTCCATATTTTCTTAATACATTTCTGATAGTTCTTAACAGGCTTGCCACAGAAATTTGATTTCTATGGATTTTAGCTCTTTTTTAATGGAGCTCAAAAGATTGCTACAAAATCGATTTAAATTATGTTTCGATTCTTAAACATTTCATAGCATACTTTTAGACACCTATTTATTAATTTGGTATAGCAAATTCTGTGGCATCCCTGTATAACTGAAAGCATTTGAATAATAAGCAAAGCTAAATTATTTTTCAGTATGAAATAAATATGCTAATATTTACGATGACTCAACAAACTATAGCTAAGCTAATTACTAATTTTGTATGCACCACGTTGATCGCCTCATTCGCCGATTCGCTCCACTGTGCGGCTCATTTGCCTCCCTTCACTTTTACTGTGCCTCGGACACCACCGCAAAAGTCCGCTGAAGTCTTCTTGAGGGGCCCAAAGGTTTGTAAGAAGCCGCAAGGCGGAGAAGGATAAATTCAAGACAAATTCGCTGACAAAGTAAAGGGATACGCTTCCTGTAGACCCAAACTCTCTCTCAGACTCGGACAAAGATAAAGATAGGTAATCCATCACGCTGTTGTATTCTCTCTAGATTGTACCTAATATGTAAACCTCAAATAACCGTAAATATCTTACATATACATATATAATTGCTATACGAGGGCCTCTCTCCTGTAGTTTAATTCAATTTTTCATTTCTCACTCATTTGATTCGCAAGAGAACAAGTCTAGTTATTTAAATCTAAAAAGGTGAAGAGCAAGACTGAACTCCAAGTCCAGAAAACAGAAAACAAAAAAAACAATCAAAAATACCCTTTGTCCTCCCTTAATATTATTATATATTATTGCATTATTGTTCAGTCACTCAGATTGAAAAAGTGTTCAATGCCGCTAGTCACAAGAAGGTTTGGGACCATTTCACCAAAGCCCAAAGAAAAAACATCGATCAATGGAAGAAGTTAGCCACGGTACGTACTAAAATGTTCAAATAATCAAGAACAACCTCAAGTTCAGATGTTGCAAATGTTGTCTATAAAATCAAAAATATGCTGTCCAATAATATCGATTCACTACTGTATCGCTCGTTATTGTTATTTTTGTTGTTGTGGTGTTGCTGTAGTCGTAATCGTAATCGTAATTGTAATCGTAGTTGTCCTAACATCTTCACTAATGCGATTTTTGGTATCAATATCAGTCTGCATGTCGCCATTTACCCTTCCGTACTTTTCCATAGCAGATGCTAATTGCTCTTCATTAATTGTTAAATTTCTCATGTTTGTTCCGTACATTAATACGTCATTTGGTTGTTTGTTCGTAAGATTATCAAAATTCCCATATTATCGGTTCTACTGATGTCACTTAACAAAAAACCCGACTAAATCTAAATGTAATTCGCAAACCTTAGCATTGATTGATTTTTAAAGTATTATTAATTATGTGTAGTATTATTATTTAGAATTTTAGAAACTGTTTAAAATCATTTTTATATATATTTAATCTTTTTCTTTAAGCAGTTTCCTTGTCACAGTCATTCATAAGTCTTTTTCTATCAGGTTTATTTCAATTTAAAGCTTTCGCCTCTTTTCTATAATGCTTTAACTATTTTTTCTCAGCTTTGGTTCACTGATTTTTCTCTCTCTTCTTTTACTAAGCATTTGCATAACATTTCCAATAAGCTTTAAATACTCTTTAAACTAAACGTAAACTTTAGACAAGTGTCCACAATTTTCCAAGTTTTTTATTTGAAAAGAAAATGTTTTTTAAAAAGAAAAAATTGGAAATTTGTCGGATTGGTTGTGGTAAATCGGAAAAAAGAACTAAACAACAAACGTTGCTGCTGAGAAACATAATTTTGAGTAACAAAAAAACAAATTAATAATTAATAGCCAAAAAAATAGAAAGAAAGAATCGATAATTCGAAAACTCTTTTTGAAAATGTGGCGAGGTAAGTAAGCGGACCAGTACAGAGTCGTGAAACAGGAAACCAATTTGATTGATGCATTCTTTTACGCAAATTTTATAGCTAGGTTATAGATTTATAATCTGTATAAGCAATGGAATCAACATGAAAACGATATCCTTCCAACTGGTGGAAATGGGAAATTAATTACAACTTTTTCGCATGCCAATGCAGGAACTGCGAACGGTCCAGATCACCGACGATGATGAGATGGAAATCTCCGACGATGAGCGGGAATTCGAAAGACGTGGACCGGGCTCCAAGAGAATGCGTTATGACAGCGATAGTCTGAAGGTAAGCATGATAAACAGTGAAGTTGTAAAAATGAGCGGGAATTCGAAAATTATTATGTATTAAATGAACCTGTAACCGTTTCCGATGCGAGGCCCGAACCCGCCATACATTGTTAAGGTATATTTTAATGTGAAAATAAGCCCCGAAGCGAAAAGACAAGTTCGACTCCCAACTACAACACACCTTAAAATTATTTGGAAATTTTTGCGATCGTACCCGACAACATTATTTTGGTCCTTCGAGCCGGATTTGAGCCAGCAACAATGATGAAGGAATGATGAAGGCTCATTTTTGTATAACCTTTCTTTTATTTCAGGACGAAAACGACTCACTGCGCTGCCAACTGGAGGCCATACGCCATGAGATGACTCTGGAGCGCAGTGACTATGTGCAGCGCGAGAAGCAGATCAAGGTGCTCCAAGAAACCATCCGCAACATGCAGACACAGCTGCTGCAGACCAAACTGCGCGAACAGAAGGACACCAAGATCATTGAGCAGCTGGAGCGGAATCTCAAGGATGCCGGAGTAAAGCAGCTTCTGCTGAAGACCAAGATTAAGGAAACGGCTGACAAGTTAAGGGACAAGGAGGCCAACAATAGCAACGGTGCCTCGAACGCCTCGAATCTTGACTATGACAGCGACGACTCATGTAGCCAGGAGCCCATCGAGGTTAGCCGGCAACGACCTCAGCCGGAGCCGGAAATAATTGATATCGACAAAGTGGACGATGATGTGCGCATCATAGAGCACCAAAGTGGAGTGGTGGAGATCCACGAAATCGAGGATGATGAGAAGCAGGAGACGCCTCCAAAGGCGGCCTCTGTGGAAACCAAAGAAAAGGAGTCAATTACAGAGAATAATTCTGAGATCAACAATAAGGAAAGTAATGTCATTGTGGAGGATACTCTAGCATCGCGCAGAGAAAAGGTTAGTTCTGGAAACATTCGATTATTAGCATTAGAAAATATTATTCTATGTATCTAAATATTCTTAGACCACCTTCAAGTCCCTGGCCCTTTCCGAGGCCAAGATAATTGCTCTTGCCTCTGCCTTTCTGGTGCTGCATCCCCATGGCGTGGACATTGCCAACATAGCCAGTTACTTGAGCGGAATGCTCTGCCCTAACAACGCTGCCCCCAGTAACCTAGATGATCTTGCCAATATACTCAAGAAGTACACGAATCTCTTCAAGGCCCAGGATGAGGCCAAGTGGAGTTTCTGCGGCTTCAGCGAATGTCCGGAGCCGTGAGCAGGAGGTGTGTGGAGTGCAGACTCGAATAAGATGACAATTGAATGCTTTAATTATGTTACAACTATATATATCGTAATGCGTAGAGCGTAAGAGAGGAGGAGGAGGAGGAGAGGAGCAAAGTGAAATGTTAACCAATGGATGGACGCAAGTCTTTCAGTGCAATCACAACTTTATGAGACCAGTTCCAGTTTTTAAGGGCAAGTACTCGTAGTTAACTCTTATCAGAAGAAAGACACCACAAACTAACTACCGTTTCAATTATTTAAACAACTCGACAACCTAAAGAATATTTATACATCTAAGCTAAATGAATTCAATATATACAACAAATATATATACATCAATATTTTAAATATAAAGCTGAGAGGCCGCAAGACGCAATTGTTGCTTAGTGTTGACACAAGAGGCGAAGGAATGGAACCAAATAAATTTTATGCTAAACTCTATGACAATATCAAATTATTTGGGCAAGGAAATAGGGATGTGTAAGTAATAATATACCTTATAATATAAAATATTTTGAAACTACAAATAATACTTTATATCGATTTATTTATTATTTAAATACATCATTCGTTACAATTAATTTTCTTGACATTTTTATAAATTTATATTTAAACAGTAAACTTACAGGATACTTAATTTTATTGCTTAACTAATAGTAAAAGGGTATTTTCTAAGATTACAAAATTTACAAATTAATTGAAATGAATATAAATAAGAATTGAAAATAATATCTCTTTCCCTCCAACGAACAAGTAAATTGAATTCCAAAAATATTTCATAATAGTAAGTTAAATATTAAATCGAGTGACAAAATGTTGAATAAATCAAAAAACAAGTCATAATAATAGTATGTTTTATAAAAAATTTATTCTATAATAGATTTGGTTATTTTCTACAATATTTCAATCCTTGTTTTGAGTCCTTGTTTGAGCAATCGTTCATGGCTTTGATGAAATCGCTAAATATCCTGCAAGCGCCCACAAAGAAGATTACGTGACAGCCTTACGTTGCTTGCGTAAGCTGTAATAAAGTGCGCGAAAAGAAGCTGCGCGTCCTCTGCCAAGGACGTTGCCAAATAGCATCCTTGTTTCCCTCCCCTCCCCTCGCCCCACAATTGGGCTAAGTGACGTGATGAAATTCCACACCTAGGCTTTGAATTTCCCCAAAACGCCCAATTGTGACGTCAACGTAACGTTTAGCATAGAAGAGCGTAACGGTTAGGGTATAATCCGTAACCACAACATGAGGGGGAGATGGGGAACCGGCAACAACAGCAATAGGGGAGATAAACCCCAACAACAACACAAGCCCATTTGGAGATTAGGGAACAGCAACAACAAGCACAGGGAGAGATGACACGGCAGCAACAACAACCATACCGAGGGATAAAGGAACAGCAACAACTATAATTACATGGAGAGATGGCAGTAACAGCAACAAAAACAACAACCGTAGGGAGAGATGCCAGAGAGCACAAGAACAAGAGCGCAAATTTCCCACAAAAGCAAAAGCAACGTACTAACTAACCGCTCTGCTGCTGCCGCTCCACCGCTCTGCCACGGCCGTCGACGTTGACGAGGGAGGCCCGTCTATATCAACGCTATCAGTCGTTTTTGCGAATCCGACGCGCGCGGTTCTCTTTTTCATAAATTCCAAAAGGAAAGGAACTGATTTTTCGTACATGTCCAAGTAACTGTGTCCCTTCCTCCGTACCCCAGTGCATGTGTGTGTGAACTGTAATTTTGTCCGCCGCTGTATATTTTACCATAATTACGTGCACTTTCTTTGCACCAAACAAAAAAAAACTGCAAAAGAAACAGAAAAGAAAAGGAGCAGCCGCCTCCTTTCCCGCTCTCACAAAGGACAATTCAAGTTCACGACTTCGAGTGGGAAGCTGCAAAGGCTACTACAACAACAAAGCACGTGTGGTTCCTGTTTGTTTGTTTTTTTCGGCGGGTAAGTTTGAGTTTCACCCGGCCTTTTTCGCCTCAGTTTTGGAGCCACTGATTCGCTATACAGTTTTGCCTCAGCGAAAGAAACCGCAAAACACACAAATCTATACGAAAAGAGCGGGCAAAGTGATAAATTACCGGGCGAGGGAAAAATAGAAAAATATTTGAAAAAGAAATCGCGGAACACGGATCAAATTTGAGTACATTTTTGCCTTCGGTGCAAATATATGTATAGCTAACAGTTTTTGTGTGCGGAACAGAAATATAATATTTTCAAAAATTTCCACTAGCTTAAATAAAATGTTTCAACAAATATTACAAATAATAATAATTTGATGCTTGGGTGCAATAAATTAAGCTTTTTGTTGAATTTTTGTAATATTTTGAAAAATCTAAACTCAAACAAACTGAAAGTAATTATGACAAATTTTTAAGTAAAAAACAAGAACATGAATTTTTTGAATAACAAAATACTTATTTACATATTTTATTACAATTTAAATAAATTCTCTAAGATTCTTTAGCAAAAAATTGTTTATTAAAAATACCGTCGTTGTTATTTAATTCATCTAATTTTTTTTACAATTTTAAAGCGTTATATACCAGTTTTATTACTGTAACTGCCAAAAACGTATAAGGAACTATATTATTATTTTGAGTATTATGTTATTTTTAAATTAAAATAATTAGGATATTTCTAAACGCTAGAAATGTCCTAAGGTTAGAGTCATAAATATTAGTTCTATTTATTTTACGTTTGCTGGTCACGGGATATTTAGAAACCATTCATTAAATCACATAGATTAGCCTGAGTACGTACAAAAAAATACACAAAACATAAAAAAAGACTTGTTGGACATTCGAAAATATACTTCTTGACGTCAAAGTTTTGTTCGAAAAATGTTTCTACATAAGCATATATTTTGTTTGAAAATATATAATGTCTATGATGTTTGAATAAAAATTTTAGCTTATATATATTTACCCACCTAAAACAAATAACACAAAATAAATTAGAGCACCTTAAGTAGCCAAGGCACTCTAGAAAATATAAAAGTAAAACAAGGGGATGGGAAATTACAAAGCCGCTTTTCCTGTTTGTGTCAGTAGAGCATAGTGACATTATGCGGAAAAGAAAAGAAAACTATGAAAAAGTCAGGGGTTGGAGTCCCCGTCCCCGTGATTCAACACTTCCCCTTTGGATGTTTTTGAGAGCCAACAATAATGATTAATTAGGCGCAGCACGAGTTTCGGAACTGAAATATCTATAGAGCACCGAGCCGAGAACATGTTATTACATTTTGCGATGGGGGAAAAGCTTTGTGCTGAGTTAAGCGTAAATTTGATGAGACACGGGAACGTGCCAAATGTCAACATGGGCTATAAACAAATTCGATTCATAAAATACACGATCTACACACTTATTTATGGCATGATCCCCAAGCCCTCAAGCTTGGCTGGAATTCCCGAACATAACATACAAGTTTCCCAACCGCAGAGCACTTCCAGGTATATCTTCCCGAGCAATCGGTAAAAATCCCCGGCCAAACCTCTTTTGATATAATTATTTTACATTTCGAATAGAAATGGGAAGCAGCACTTTTTCCAATTCAATAACGGTCACGTAGGATTTCGTGTGCAATGCACAACAATGTCTGTTTAAAAATAAAAGCAATCCCCTTTAACTTGAAATGTTTTAGATTAATTGATAAGCTAATAGAATCGTTAACGGCTGATAAGTACTATAGTTCGAATCGATTGCACGGGCATTACGTGCACTTTAACTTCCAAACCCTGATCCCATTGGGAAACTCCTCAAGCTGGCCGGTAGAATTCAAAAGAAAAATATAATAAATGCAGAAGTATTTTTATCAAACCTGTTGCATTGTGGAGTATTGTGTATATATATTATCAAGTATTTGTTGTATTAATTCTAAAATAAGAAAAACTTTCTACAAGGAAAATGGGATGAATTAACAGAATTATTACATCATAATCATAAGTCAAAGGGTTTAAATAAGATAAAAATCTTAGGTAGATATTGTACACACTGATGAACAATAGATAACAAATTCAAGAAATCTATCCCTAAAATGAAATCATAATTTAATTTTCTCTGGTAGGGAATGAAAGTAGAAAGCATTCGTCACACTTTGTTTATACTTCTACATGCCCTTCCTTATTCACTAAATTCTAGTCGAACTTATTCCAAACACAACTCGGGTAGTTCATTAAAGTCACTCCATTTGCATTTGTTTACGAGCTCTCCACGAAAGCCGATTTTTTGCAGTTGCTGAAAGCAAAAATAAACCCAAAGCAAATCCAATTAACTCGGCCTAGTTCAAGGGCGTGTAAACTATTATTTACTTTAATTTTTCGCAACTAAAAACGGGGATTCCTTTTGGGGATAGATGCATCTATTTCCATATTCAGTGTGGATAACGGGGGGATAAGAGATTTCACACAATGAAAACAAAACAAACAAGCCAACGGGAAAAATTAACATCACGTGTGGCGGACAGGTAATTGACAAGGGGGCGGAATGGGAGGTAGTTCGGTGGGTTGTAATTCAATCGAAGCATTGTGACGTCAGAGGGAGCTGGGGCGTTCCACCTGAAAAATGTAAACAAACTGCAGTGACCCACACAAACACACAGAGATACAATTACAAGATTCAGATACATTCCGGTGGCCTTGGCCATGTTGTTGACTCATTTGTGTGATTGGCTTTTAATCAATGAAAGGTGCTAAAAATTATTTGCCTAAAGAAAAGCGAAATAAAAGTTTTTCTCTGTCAAGTTCAAACCTATATATCCCACATATATCCCTAATCTCTTAACTTATAGATAGATAGAAAAATGCTTGAGAGAAAGCGGCTAAAAATAGTGCGTAAGAATTTTCTGTGACGTCAAGTTGGGAAATCAAAGGCGCATAAAGCGTTGACGACACCCACGCATTGGCTGGGGAAATTGTAGAATATTTTCCTGCAACTAGTTCTCAGCAGAGAGGAAATTGCTTAAGGAAATCTTGGAGAATTTATCGCTAGACATATTTATAGACCTTTGGCGCTGGCATATATATAAATCAATATATACAACTTTTTTCAATTCATAAAATATCTTTTACATATTTAAAACCAAGCCCCTCGTTGCTAAATAGGCAAAATGCTTGAATATTTGTTTGCTCTCCACAAAGTTGAAAAGAGTTCAAGATTTTGTTTTGAGTTTATACAACTTTGACACGTTTTTATACTGGACTTTAACGGGTTCGCTCAACGCACTTTAATATTGTGCAAATTGCTGAAACATTCCGATCATGTTTTAATAATTAAAAACAACTTTTTGATATGAATGAATGAATACATCAATTTGAGTAGAGAATTTTGTGAAAGATTATAAAAAAACAATAAAGATTTTATGTTTGCATTTCATAAAAGCCATTTCAGGTTTGTTATTATTTTGCAAATGCCTTCGAGCATGCAATAGATTTGTGTTGATCGAAATTTGTGCAATATCACGTGTCGGCGTTTAATTTATACGCTCTATATGGTGCTTCAGTTCCTTGTAGTTCCTCTTTTCCTCCACAAACGGCTGTTTGGGGGGACTTTCCGCAAATTCTCTGGGAATACTAATCAGATCTCGGTGCAAGCTGAATAATTTTTTACACCCCGCCATTTAAAGCTTCTCCCAGCGAAAACAATCAGTCAGTCACTCAGCTGTGCTGACGTTGATGACGGCTTTTCAATTTACTTTTTTTCGCGGGCCATATACTACCGTTCACGCATTGACATATATCAGATTACCTATAGTATTTGGTCTATAATTTAGCAAACGGAAACTGGTCATTAAATGCGAGATTAGCAAGTGTAAATTAAAGCGCAAAATGTCAGACAAACGTTCGATAGTTTTCCAATATATTTGCAACTTCACGACCAAATATAGATGTTACCTCATTATTTTACTTTTTCCCGCTTAGTTTATGCATCGGTTCATTTCCAGTTAACTTCCCTCTGTTTTCGTTAATATATTGTTATTTTAAATACGTAAATACATTCAAATGCCATATTTACCCCCTGGAACCAATAATAAACGGCATTACATTCATTTCAGGTTTATTTATAAATTTACATCTGTTTTTCTTGGAGACTTCGTAACGGGGATGGCTCATTATCGCCTGCAGTTAAGCTCGTTTTTGTGTGTCGGTCCATATCAAAGGGATCTTTGTTCTTTCCACTTTTAATTAATTGGCGTGGCAGGAAGAGCGGAAATTGCTGATAATTGAAATTTATATAAGAATATTTTTATATATTTAGGGGATCGATTCCCTTGGGTTTTCCCAAATCAAAACAACGCAATTAGCCCTGAACTTAATCCCAAAAGTTCAATGTGAGCACAACTTTTTGTGTTCGAAGGCGGGAAAATATTAATAAAACTCACACATTATAATGATGTGCCTTCTGTGTGGTCTTTTAACTCTTATCAACGAATCCAAGTGCCATTTTATACAAAAGTCTATTATTTGTCTAGTTGCCTATTTTTGTTATCAGCCAGTGGGAATACATGACAAGCTGTCCACGCTCCAGTCCCAGGAGAAGATAGTAGTAATTTCCATGCGATTTTCCCCTAATTTTTCACTTTAGCTTGGTGAAATGTAATGACATGCTATTAGATGAGCGAATTAAGGGGCTGCCAAGTGAGGGCATTGGTAATCGGGGAACATTTCCTACGAATGCTATCTTGTTTATCCACGGTCACAATTGATTGTGGCTTGCTGGATTGTGCAATTAGCCAATCAACTGAAGCGTTTAATGTAAACAAAAGATATATCAGGCATATTAGCAATATCCTTCACCGGTAACTTGAGCAGCAATATTATTGAGCGTGATAAGATACACAAACGAGGTTTTTGGAGTCGAGTGCCCTCTTCTCCCGACCATAATGACACAAATTGGGCCACTTTATTCGAGTATGTTGTAAACGACACGAGTCAAGTACAAGTTCCTGCCAATAAAGGGATAAAGATAAGATTGAAAACTTGTGCTAATGAGACACAAAAATCTAATAATAAAATACTTGTGCCGCACATTAAATCTAATGAGGATCTAGGTCCGCGTCTTATCATCTGTGTGAGTTGAGTGTTAATCAACTGCAGCTACCGTAGAACCCCTTATCACCCGGTGGCACTTGGAAGTACACTTGGACCTTGGGCCGGGAGGCAGCCGCAATCGGTAGAGCTTTCAACATTTTCCAGCCACTAGGATCCCAGCAACTGGGAGTTCGCAAACGCGAGGAAAATGTGACGACTCAGCGAAAACAACTTACATATAAATATATAATTATATTAATAATGTGTATTTATTGAAATCGGCTGGGGCCAGACATGGATCGTCCCACTTGGACTGATATACCTGATAACCCCAGTGAACTCCTGGCGGCGAATGCACTTGCTCCAGACTCGCGCCTCCTCGGCCGACAAATGATTGACCTTTCCGGCTTCTGGTGGGGCTCGTCCAGCCTGCGTCAATGCGAGCCCTCAAAATTCCCGCGCCTGAATAACAATGAAATCAGCAACTGTCAACCGCAGTTAAGTAATAGAAATATTAATAATTATCAAGAGATTATCGCCCCCTTCACTCGTGCCCCATTACGCAAATCAATGGTGAAGACTTTGAACTTGTCCCAGCCAAGAACGGAGCTCATTGACCAATAGCCGCCACTTCACGGTTGATCAACGACCATCGCCAAGGCATAGTTTAATAATACTACATTTAGTACTTATATAAGCAGGAAATCCAATTCTTGAGCCACAATGTTAACCTCAGAGTAGCGACTACTGAAAGCGTATTCTATAGATGGATTATCGGTGATCTGAGCTATAGTAAGTGTCTGAATGGCAGGAGAACCAATATTATTGTTTTTGTTTAAGTTTAAAGATTATTTTCGGGGGTTTTGGAGTGGGGCAATTGAAAATTGATAACGATGATCTTGGAATAATTTAAAACTGTGAAAGTTGATAAGGTACAAGTTTGGGGTATAATATTAAACCGAAGAAATCTTTAAATCAGTTTAAGTCAAGTAAACTAGAAGGTATACCTGCTTTAACAATGCCCATTTAAAACTTAAGAACTATACACGAACCCTAACTGCTAAGGCTTTATTCCTCGTACTAAAAATACCGTTCCCTTTAGTCACTTAACTGGCAAATCTTATCGTTTTAAGCTATATCTTTGGTATGAGTCTCGAGGCGGTGTTTATATTTTTGTATATTTTATCTGAGCGCAAGTAAACCATAAAGATTTCTTTTAATCAAAGTAAAGTGCGCTCAATTGGCTCTAATAAATGCCCAAGCTCTAGGTAGAGAGAGCATCGTACCGCCTAGATATTCAAAATATATACATATTCGCTTTTCAGTGAATTTAATAAGGAAATCTCTTGTTAAGGCCTGCGCTGCGTGTGGTTCCATGGAGCCACGCCGAATGTGGGGGCGTGTTCGGCGGCGATAAATTCTTCATCGTCAGAATCGGATGGTTTTATGTAGGGGGTCTCCTGTCATATATTTTTAGCTCTACGAGCTGTCAATCAAACAGGTTTTGGGGGTACTTGTAGTACTTATAGTACCAGGCCCCGATTGACCGATCAACAATGCACTCGATCTGCGATTTGCCCTGCACATAAATACTTCGAAACTGAACGGGCCATGAACCATATCTGGAATGGTGTGATATAGGGAAATCTATTGGTGCGATGGCGAGCCATAAAACGATTTGGCAGTCAAAATACAACAGGGGGTGACATAACAGCGATAAGGCACCGAAATATACCCCCTGGAAGAGGTAAGGGGATCCGATATCGCCACGCTGCAGCTTCATGGTGATAAGGATACGAGATTAAAGGCACCCCCCACATGACCACCTTTCGGGCTCCTTTCCTGCTGTCTGCCCGATTGTCTGACTAACATCGCAAAACAATTTGATCGATGGCTAATACCTTTTTTTGTTGGCAATAAATTGGTAGTCTATGGTGCTTGTTTTTTGGGTGTGCTAGAGATAAAATGCGCCTAGACAAGTATTTATGGGTTAACGGGTGAGTGAAGGCTTATCAGGGGAATTTCCGAGGATACTTAAAATAATTCATTTACACAACAAGCAATATTCGTTGGAATGAATGTTATATTACTTAAATCCCATGTTGTAACAGTCGCAATAACTCAAAGACTGCATTCAAAGGCATTTGTCTTGATGAAACCATAAATATCTTACAAATTCATTTCTCAGAAATAAAACTCATTCAGAAACCTTTTGATGCTTGCCTCATTTTATGGCTCATTCACCAATGAAAATATTCAACAAGTGTTTTGACAATGTTGTGCTTCTAAGAATTGCTTAAATATTTTTCTATTGTTGTTTACTTAACATTTGAGCGTGAAATTTGGGTTATAATTGCTTTGACACTCACTTCTACAGTTTGAGGCAGAGCTTCCACTTCAAATGCACAGTTTGGGAGTCATTGTCACATGCTGAATGATAGGAATAAAGCTTTAAGACAAAAGGGAAGCTTCTCCTAGCCGTGAGCTTTTGTCCGTTGACAAATATTGTAGGAAATGAAGCCTTTAATGAAAATATGATTAAATGAATTAAGCAAATGATTTAATACAAAAATATTTAACAAACAATTTATGTTTATATATTTATTTCTAAAATGTTAATTAGTTTGTAATATAATGATTAGCATATAAAGCATATATTTTAATTTTTGAACTAATTTTTAAGGCAAACATTATTAGAAAAGCTATAATTAAACCAATATTGTTATTTATTTGTTATTTAAATTTTTAGGTGATAATTTTTAAGGATTTACAATAAATAATTATATAACATAAATATAATATAATTTGTTGTTGTTTATTTTTGTAATACTTGACTCAATTGAAAGCTCTTTAATTTTGTTTTCTTGTAAGTAATAATTTTAATAACCAATTATATTTTTTCATTACAGGAATCGTTGTTTTTATCAACCATCTGTGATCATTAACTGTAAGTATACAAGAAACATTAATTAAAATCAGAACATGACTTTAAGCAGCTTTATTTATTAAAAGACGTTGACCTAAAATAACGACCAATTTCACAGCAATAAACAATTTCAATTTACGAGGAAACAGTACATTTTCTTATTCTCTTTTAAAATTCTGAGAATATAGTTTGTGAATTTCATCAGCTAGCCGACAAATTGCACGGCTTGGGACATTACACCCACATTTGTGGCCCAAATATATACGTAGATACATTCACCTTGGGGTCGTCGTCGAGGACGCATTATTGATTTTGGGCTATGGCCTGCCTGGGGGAGGAGGTGGTTATAAAATAGGCTTTATCGAATTTGGAGCTGTTGACATCATGTTGGCCCTGTCACAAGTTCAAATGTAGGTCGTTGGTAAAGATATTATGGTGGGTCAGCAAAAATATTTGGTAGCTGCACTTGAACCGAGAGCTATACAAATCGCGTGATTTTCGCGGGCCAACCTAGCCAGCCAAGAAATTGCACAGAAAAAAAGGAAATATTTACATTTATCCGCAGAGACAGAGCAGATGTTACAGCTGAGGGAAATAATTTAGTTTACGAAAAATGGGGAAATAATATATATTTATAATAATTTAATTTATCGTATTTTATTTTAAGTAAATATATATAACTAATGTATAGGGCTTAAAGAGGGATTTATAGAATTTAAGGATAGAAGTTTAAACACGCTGTAAAATCAAAAAATTAAATTAAATAAATAAATAAAATAAATAATAGGTAATATACTCTGATAAACTTATGAGTATATATTGGCAATGGCATAAAGCAAATAAAAATAAATCAAGTACCAGAACCTTTTCATAGTAAATTTAAATTAATGTACTTTATAAAAATAAAAATAATTATGACCTCATAATATTTTATTATATTCTCATGCACGTCGCTGTACCTTGAACATTCACATATTTATTTAGTTCTGTTTATTCGCTTAGTTTCTCAGCATTTTTGAGAGGCTCGTTCTGCGTTCCACGTTAGCTGATTGGTCGAGATTCTTGGGGCTTGACTTCCGTGACGTCACGCGGCGCACGCCCCTCATGAAATGAAATGTATCTATCAGATACATGGTTGCGTGACGTAGCTGGCGCTGACGTAGCCTCGACACACCCCCGCTCACCAAATCAGGGCCTATGTCAACGTTGGGCCAGTGCTAATGAGCTTTCTGTTGCATAATGCCGCGCATTTCATCAACATTATTTTCTTGGCTTGGCTTTACCCTTTGCACTTTCCCTCGTAATTAGTAGGTACACACACACAAGCGCTCAGTCTGCGGAGCGTTGCGTGTTCTGGGTGTAGATACAGATACACAGATACACATATTTTCTGTACATGCTAAACGCTGTCGCAGCAGGTAGCGAGCATGCTTTTGGGCGCTCTGTGAGCCTGTTCCAAGCGTGGAGCGTGCCAAATGTTTGGTTGTATTCCAAGTCCCGCCGGAGCTGAGTTAATGCCGGCGGGGGCCATGGGGCGGTTAATGGTGGGGTGTGTGGGTGTGGGACAAGGTTAAGGGTGCGGACAAAGCGTATACACAAAACGTTAACAGGGTTGTGTTAGGACAAGCTCAGCACTAAACGATTTTTATCATGATTACAGTGAGGAAAAATTTACTGGGAAGGTTAAGTTAATTATATTTTTAATTTAAAATTATAATTAAAAACAAATAATTTATGATTTACGATAGTCATAAAGCAAACCACAAAAATGTTATATCAAATGAAAAGCCTTCCAAAAGTATGCAATCAAATATTTTAGATTTGTTTGTGTTACATTTTGTAAGCATACTTTTGGGCCCCATATATATGGATTTCAATCTGCAAAACTATTTAATTACTTCTTTTTTACTAATTACGGTTAGTTTTTTAAGGGTTTTAAGTTCTCAGTAATATAACACAAGCTTAGGCACTTAAACTCTTTCTCATTACCATAATCTTGAATTTATTATTTAATTTCTTTTTGTGTATAAGACTTAAGTACTTTTGGATACTTTTCAAAAATTCTTGTATAAATAAATTATAAAATATGGAAAGCCTTTCACGTTTGGGTCTTAATGCCTGAGGTCTCAATATAGATGCCTCGCACTTACAATTAAATGCACGTGCTTATAAATAAGGCATTTGTATGCCCAAAATTTCCATAATATCCCAGAACACTTTACCAGTTCGCTTACTCATGTTGGTATAAAAAGCCTTTGCTCATTATCTGACCCATTTATAGCTCGGAGCTGGGAGCTGTGTCGTATTTATTTATCGAAAAATACGAAAAGACTGGAAATGCTCATTTTCATTAGCAGCAAGCCATCGTAAGAGGCAATCCATTATGCTCAGTGGCTGCCACATTTTCTAGCCTCTACAACAAACGTGAGCCATTGAACGTGCTTCACCCGCCGCGTTTGCATAGCAGCTAGGTAAATAGGGTACTCCTCGCCGCCTGGTTAAATGGAATTGGAAATGATAATGGGATTCCACAATTCGTACATAGATATCTACGAGTATCTGTGGACACATGTATCCCCCGATTCCAAAGCCGGTCGGCAGCCTTTATTTCTGTTTAATCTTTGTTTGCATACGGAAGTGCAGTAAACAGATCTACATATACAGATCTACACATACCCAACAGATGCATTTTAATTTCCTTTCTGTGCGGTTTTGTGATCTTATAAACAACATGGATTGGGTTTATATTGGTTTTATTGAGTTGCTAATCTTTTGACTTCTACATTCTTTCAGATTTTCTCGATTTAATTCCTAAAACTAGTTTTGACATGTAATACATGAGATTATAACTGTGTTATGAATTCAAGTTATCTATTGAAAATAGTTAAAATATAATAGTTATTTTCTTAATATTTCGGAAAGTAGAATCATTTTTAAGATAGATTTTCCATTAAGTATTTATGTGGAAAATGTGCAAATAAATCAATAAACAATTTAATTAATTAATTAAATCATTATTTTTTTAAAACTTACCAAAGTAAAATAATTTTAAAGATACATTTTGTATTTTTCATTAAGTGTTTATAGGAAACATTAACAAATAAATCGGTAAACAATTACGATTAAATCAATTACACTAATTTCATGATGAAATATTTGTTATATTAGTTACTTTATGCTAACCTATAAATAAAATAAATAATGTCTAGATAATTATGGTACTTTCCTTACATTCTTAAGTTTTAAAGAAAAATTTCCACTCCTTAAAACCAGCTACCGATAAGTAATTAGTAAGTGCACAGATCAATTGCAGATTCATAAATTTGCATTGACTTAACTTAATGGAAAGGCAACGGCAACGGCAACAAGCTCAACGGATACTCAAGGAGATGGCGGCCATGTGTTGCGCAGCCAAGAGTTGCATCCACTCCGCGGCAAGTTGCATGCAATTTCAAGCAGAACCCTGAACCGGCGATCCGAAATAAACGAAAATCTGTGCAGCAAAGAGGCGCCTGCAATTCCAGTTTGCTGGCTACCGCCGCGAGTCAATAGCCTCGGATGGATATAGAGTCTTTACCCCGGGACAGGGACCGGGACCCTGGTCGCTGGAGAGAGAGAGAGAGAAAGAGCACAGAGCGCGGCACAGAGACCAGTTCTCGGGGCGCACAAACCGGAGCGTAGAGCAGAGAGCGGCAGAGATGTGAGAATTCGGGGGAACTTGGAGAGGCGAGTCCACATAGAGCCAGAGCCCGGCGGAGGCCTTTTCATTGTTTGGCGCGCCATTCATTTGCTAGCCAGCATTCGTTGCGTGCGGTTAAAGATACCAAGACACAGATACTCGCGAGTGCGGAAGTCACGGAACCCAATACATATCCGAAAATATCTTTGAAATATTCGAAACCATATCAAAATCGTTATCGCTGGCTCATTGGCAGTGCAAAAAATAAATTTAACTACGGGTTTCTTATTTTGGCCAGCAACATGTTAGGCCGTTGATGCGCATGCGCCTTAAAGTATTCTATGCTACGTGGGTGGCCACCGACAACGACGACGACGACGTGTTTAAAGGACAAAGAGCCAAGCCAAAGGACATTTCGTATTATTCAACCATTTTTATTAATGCCCGGAAAAGTGCCGTGAAAGTGTATTAAAAGCGGGTGCAATTGGACGATAAATCTCCGAGGAATACTGAAAAACATATCCCCATCGCAACTCCTGAGAAAACCCCAACCGAAGTTTACATAATCCCTTTGCAAGATGTCCACCGCATCGTCAAGCAACTCCAGCGGTGAGGAGGTTGCCAAAAAGCCTGGAACGAACAACGAGGAGAGCTCCCACCTGCTGGAGTCCGCCGAAAATGGAGCCAAATACGGTTCCCGGCAGGCAATCAAAATCGTCAAAGCCGGAGACAATGGACGCACCAGCTCTACTCCACATGTACGCAAAAATTTAGCACATAAAACACAGAAAAGAAATAAGTCAAGATATGAGCAAACTAACATTTAACGAATCTTATATTTTGTTGCTCCAAAAATAACTTTATTCGGTCAAACTCGCACATTTACCGGAAGAATTTTCCTACATTTTAAGCCTAAAAAAACATAAGTTTATAGTATACATTTTATACCCATAAATCTCCACTATCTTTCTTCCTGTGTACTCTTTCGACTAGCCAAGCTAAGTTAATTTACGCTGGCCAGCTGGCTAGCCAAGTTAATGCATCATATTTGATTATGACCTTGGCAGAAGCGACGGCGAAAGTCCAATTAACGCAGTGCGAACTAAAGAAAAACGAGACAGGAAATACGTTTTTAAGGGAAACGAAGTAGAAATACCCTAGCTAGAATATATATAAAATTATTATAAAGTTAGGGCATTTAGAAACTCAGCTTTAATGCTCAATATTTGTCCAAAACAAGCAAGCAATCTCAATTGTTTGTAGAGCAAGCGCGCAGTTGAAAGCAGAAAGATGTTGCCGCAAAAAAAAGAGATATGAGATATAAATAGTTTACCAGGCAATTATCAGGTCTGAAATTGTTTATGTTTTTTCTTCCCCCCAAAGCTGAACAAGAAAGTAATTTCATATTTCTCTCGGGGATTGCAAGAGTTGAAATACCTTTCACACAGCATTTCCGCTTTACATACATAACTCAAACGATAAGCAATTATAACGCAATTATTGTTGTCTTTTATCTAGAGTTTTGGTTGCCGCAACCCAAACATTTTCCGAAATTTATAGAGCCTAGCCCGCCCATTGATGGATCGCCGAGCTTATCAGCCTAATGAGTTCCGACCGATGTGGAAACTTTCTATTTTTATTTGGGTTTTATGTTGGACAAGGTCACAAAGAGTCTCTGAAACAAACATTACCTTGTATAATCTCTTTGAAACTCATTTTGGCCAAAAGGCAAAGACAAATTTGATAAGTAAACACTCAAAAATGGGGGGCGTAGCTCCAATTCCCACTAGAGAAATTATTTATAACAATAAGCATGATACGGATTTGTGTTTTTCGGAACCAGGAGGCACTCGAAAGATAATTTCACCGGGACAATTCAATTGAAACTCGTTCCACTGACTGACTGACACTGAATGAGTCAACAGTTTTGTGTGTTGGATTATTATTTTAGTAAAAATAACACACACACCCCCTTTGAAATCATTAAAAATGTTGTGCACAATTCCGGCGGCAACAACAAGATTTTATGAGGAACATTTGCATTTTAAAATGAGGCGACACACAAAAATGATGAAAAGTCGACCAGTTCGATAACATACCTAGTAGTATGGCACATTTTTCGAATATCAATGAGTTAGTGACCCTAAATGGTTCGCCATAAAGCTGTTTTCACTTTTATTTTGTCAAAAATCACACAGACCAAATTAAGGCATTTGCAGAAACGTTTTGAGATACCTAATCTTTTTATTCGATTTTGCCAAATATTCAAAGCGAAATAAGAGATTATTTAAATGCGACTTGATATTGTTATTCAACCTTGATCTTATTTAGTATTTTACTTAGCCTTGATCTTATTTAGTAAAGGTATATTAATCCTAAATTAAATGAAATGATTTCGGAAATCCTATAATCTTTTTTACTACGGAATTAATTGTATCAATAAGTTAAACATTTCTTAGGGTCTTCATTGAATTTATATATTTTTCTTGTATTTCAAAGTTACCTTGTACTTGGTTTTTTTTACGATATATTAATTAGTTTTCTTTCTGGAAATTGTACTTGCTATTAGAGCTTGGTATAAAAATCCCATTACTTAAAAGAAAAACTTCCAAGAATTCGTACACCATAACCGCAATGCAAATATTAATCGGAAATAGCCCGGGATTATTGTACATAAATTAACCTAGACAAGTTAGTAATTATAAAGAATTTTGAGCGGCTTTTCCCTATGCTATATTTGTCCACAATGAACCAGTTTATGGGAATGCTAAAGGGTATTTGCATATACCATTAGCATTAGCTTATGACGCGCACTGTTGCGCCTGCCACTGACATTGAATCGAACTTGGACCCCGTCGCTCACGCAGCTGTCATCCTGGGGTAGGGTAGGGGTTACTACGTGCTTTTGGATGGAATCCCCTCCCTAGAGCTTTGGCAGTAAGGCTATATATAGATACAGAACGTCGGGACAGCCAGTGGATTGACCACATTAGCCGCAGACGGAACTGAATCTAGCCAGATATCGATTTCAGAGACACTTTAGCCACGATTTGAACGCTTCGTTTACTCTCCACGACGCAGCAGGCAGCCCAGTCCGGACAACCGGAGGTGTGTCCCGTCGCCCGACCCCAGTAAATGACAGTTAATATGTGGGCGTACTTGCTTGCAGTTCCCCCGGTTGCCCGCCCAATCCTATCCAGCTGCAACTCTCGGCCTGCATTTTCACGGAAGTGATTTGTTGTCCTCTCCTCCTGCTTCGAGATGGCGTGGGCCGAGATTGGCAATGGCACTCCGAGTGGGCTGCTTGAGTGGGCGGCGACACATGAGATACTTGCATATATATAGAAATAACCGACGAAGAGAAAATGGCCATAAATTACCCATATGTTGCTTGCCAAATGACTTTAACGCTTGTCCAGGGCTGGGTTTTTGCGTTTTGAGTTCTTAAATTTCTTGGGATTTCTCTAGAAGTCGCTCTCTAACACACGCTATTCCCCACAATTCCACCAACAAAAATGAGTGTAGGCCCCTTTTTATACTTACCGGAAAATCTCTAATCACGTAAAGGAGATAAGTGAAATAATTGTAGAGAAAGTACCCATAAATGGCTTTACTTTCAAATTTGTTCATAGATTTTTCAAGTTACTAACTAAATTAAAATGTGCAATATATTTAAATTTTTTGATTATTATTATATAATAGGAAACATACCAATTTCTTATTTTAAATTCAAACTAAAATAAGAGTAGGTAAGATAGATTACACGTATTTCCCCGCCATAATACCACGAACTCTTGTCAAAGGTCAAGAGACTAATCAAGATATAGGCAAGCTTTCCCATTCAGTAAAATCAAAACACGCCCCTTTTATGAGTGGACAATAAAGCAGAAATCCGCATATCACATAGCCGGAACGAGTTCTGTTTATAAACATGAAAGATACCTTTAGAAAAGCTTCCGATAAAAAAGCTCGAATATGGCCAGCTGATGGCCATTGTTCATTTTGGCAGTTTACTGATTGGGTAAGCGATACTCCAAGCTATATATATGTATGAACCGATTATGCAGTAATTTATGGCCATTGAACGGAAGTCAATGGAGTACAGCTAATAAGCTGGTGGAATATGGTTATTTGGCGCTGCTTGAATTACCTTTCAGGAGGCCTTTCATAAAAGAACTCAAAATAGAATGGATTGGGATTTGGAATGGCAAATATTTGAGAAAAAATAAACTGAACTTAGTATATGGCAAATATATTTTCGGGGGTTTATTTTTATTAATCATAGCTATGCCTTTTCCTCAATATATATAAACTACTTACTTTGATAAGGTAATCTTTTATACGCAATTGGGGTAAATCCTTATCAGGAAAGTCAAAAATAAAATGGGCTTAAATAAATATTTCCAAAATGTAATTTTCAAAGCAAAATAGGTAATTTAAATATTTATTTAATACGGATTGGTGTTAATATATTCTACAAAATATTTGGGGAAATCCAGGCTAGGTTTTATCGGTAGCTTATTTCCATTCGGGTATAATCTCCCCTTATCTTATAAACTCTATCGGATGCTTACGTATAGAAGTACAAGTACCGGTATTAAAATTTTCAAGTGGGAACACATAAACATAATACCAATACTACTTTACCTCACAATTTGATATCAAGACTGCCCGCAGTGCTTAGTTTGGTGATCACGCGGCATCTCTAACTTAAAAAAAATATTCCCACCGTCGTTTAAGTGGGATCTTAAAGGCTTTTCCTGCCCACAAAACATAATGATCCGGATCACTCTGCGTATGAATGATATCGCGGCAGCGAGTGCGCGTGAACTCTCGCGATTTCGGTGGGCGACTTCTGTTTATGTGACCGGCGTAATGAAATAATGAAGCACTTCAGCGCACAATCGGAATGGGGAGAGCATAGCCCAATTTTATTTAGTTTTTTTTTGTTAGCGGGAGGGTGCAATAAATATGGGTGCAGAGGCATTGTATGGAATGCGGTCCGCCAATAAATGTCCTAATCACTGGGACCGGGGGGTTCTTATCAGAGCCAAAGGCTTGATAATACACACAGGTAGCTGCTTGACTGGCCCTCAGTCCCAATTAGTCGGTCAGAGCAGAACGATCAAGCTAGAAGCGATCTCTCTTGGAGTTTGTGAAAGGTAAAACTAACCAAGAACGACTATCAACAAGGATTGTTATATTTGAATTAAATTTATATTATTTACAAGGACTGAGCTTTAATTTCTATACTTATTTATTTACTTACTTATTTATACTTATTATTTACTTACCAAACCTCTACTTCCTTTGCAGGATCAGGAGAATCTACTCGGCAACATGGTGCACACGACCACGGAGAACAAGTCCCGGAAACTGCCGCAATATGTGGCCGCTCTGGCAGCAGCCGGAGGCGCCTTCGCCGCCGGTACCCTCTTGGGCTGGACATCCCCGGCCCAAACCGAGATCGTGGATAACCACAGCGGATACGATTTCCCTGTGAGCGACAACCAGTTCTCGTGGATGGGCTCGGCGATGACACTGGGTGCCGCCTGCGTGTGCATCCCCATTGGTTTCCTCATCAATTTAATCGGGCGCAAGTGGACCATGCTGTTCCTGGTCCTGCCCTTCATCGCCGGCTGGGCCATGCTCATCTGGGCCGCCAATGTTGGCATGCTGTACGCGTCCCGCTTCATTCTCGGTATCGCTGGCGGTGCCTTCTGCGTGACTGCTCCCATGTACACGGGTGAGATTGCCCAGAAGGATATCCGTGGAACGCTGGGCAGCTTCTTCCAATTGATGATCACCATTGGTATCCTGTTTGTGTATGCCATTGGCGCCGGCCTGGACATCTTCTGGGTGAGCGTCATCTGCGGTATTCTGCCCCTCATCTTTGGACTCATCTTCTTCTTCATGCCGGAATCGCCCACATATTTGGTGAGTTTTATTTATTGAATAACATTTAATACTGTTAAGATGTCAGTGCGATTAGATTTTGCATTCTAAAGACTTAGATTAGATTTCTTGATTAGATTCCTTGATAAAATCTTTAAATTAGCATTATTAAAGTTTAAAAAAGATGTTAAGTTCACATCTGATAACAAATTAATCGGTCAATCGATCCTTTTATCGATAATAATAAATTCCTTTACTCAATCAAAGTTTCTGTACATTAAACCATCATAAAAATGATATATTTTGATAAATTTGTATAGTTAAAGAACCCAATTTAAAGGCTTAACAAAATTCCTAACTTAAAAAAATATATTATCATGCAAATATATAATATATATGAATTTAAGTAAAGTATATCTTGAGTAGATATAATCTGCAAGTCAATCAAAAGTATCTTTTGGTAAAACCAAGACCCAAAAGATATGAAAAGCACCACGAGTTTGCCATCAAAAGCGGACGATAAAAAAGATACAGACAATCGAAAAACATGTCTAACTTTCTGAAATCCTCCATTGACAGGTTTCCAAAGATCGGTCGGAGGGCGCCATTAAGGCCATCCAGTGGCTGCGTGGCAAGGAGTACGACTACGAGCCGGAGCTGGCGGAGTTGCGCGAAACTGATAGGGAGATCCGCGAGAACAAGGTCAATGTGTGGTCCGCCCTAAACCGACCCGTCACCCGCAAGGCTCTGGCCATCAGTCTGGGTCTGATGTTCTTCCAGCAGGTGTCCGGCATCAACGCTGTTATTTTCTACTCGTCGAGGATCTTCAAGGTGGGTTCGAGGAAAAGCCTATCTGAATATTTAATCAAAAACTTTACCTTTGCAGGAAGCCAACACTGGCATCGGAGCCCAGTGGGCAACTATCCTGATCGGAATCATGCAGGTGGTGGCCACCCTTGTCTCCACCATGGTGGTGGACAAGCTGGGCCGTCGCCTCCTGCTGCTGGCCTCTGGCATTTCCATGGCCATTGCTACCACCGCTATTGGAGTGTACTTCTACCTGCAGGGCCAGGACGAGACCCAGGTGGAGAGCCTGGGCTGGCTGCCGGTGGCCGCTCTGTGCATCTTCATCATCATGTTCTCCATGGGCTATGGACCGGTGCCATGGCTGATGATGGGCGAGCTGTTTGCCACCGACATCAAGGGATTCGCCGGTTCGCTGGCCGGAACCTCCAACTGGCTGCTGGCCTTCGTGGTGACCAAGACGTTCGATGACTTGAACGAGGGCCTCGGCATCGGCGGCACCTTCTGGCTCTTCGCCGGACTGACTGTTCTGGGCGTGTTCTTCGTCTTCTTCGCCGTGCCGGAGACGAAGGGCAAGAGTCTGAACGAGATCCAGCAGGAGCTGGCCGGCAACAGGTCCAGCCCAGCTGCTATTCCCGCCAATGGTGCGGAGAAGATGTAAACCGGAAGCTGGAAGACAGACCGGAAATCACTGTTAACTTGCCGTTAATTTACATTTGATTTAGGTTCGCGTTAAGTGCAAGTCCCGTTGCGTCTTCGATGGATGGATGATGAATTTGTTTATAGAATTTAATGTTCGCATAGATTTTCGGTTAGGCATAGAGCGTGAGATCCAGAGATGAGAGCGGGCAGGGCAGGGCAGGAGAATTGCAGCAAACTATAACTAAGAGCGAAGACTGAAGGTCAACTGCAGAAAGCCGCGAGAAATGTTAAGCCACTGTTAACGGCCTGCTTTTGCAGCCATAGAAAAGACAACAGCAATGTAAGAAAAACATATATATCGTAGTATATGTATGTATATGCTTATTAGTGTTACTTCACATTCAATCAACGAATTCTGTGTTTTACGAAATTTTATCGGCAATTTTTGCATTTCTTTTCGGGGTTTTTTTTAAAGTGTTTGCATGCATTTGTTCGATAATTCGTAATATATATTTCTATGTCTATGTATATGAACTATATATATATAAAAATATCTAGATGTTTGTGTCCAAATTTGAAGCATTCACTTAGCATAGCCCATATACGATATATGTATAAGTTGTAAGCCACCACGCCCCCTTTGCAAATTTATTTATTTACGCCCATACAGCGATAGGGAAGTGTTAATATTTTTTATTTAATAAAACCCGAAATATACACAATATTTTTAATAATTTCGATATTTGAATTTATCTTTAATAACCACAGCTCACAGCTAAAAGCTACAAGAGAAATGTCCCCGTCTATCATTGTTAAATTTGCATAAACGTAGTTTTTATGGAATAATACAACTCTACTGATAATAATGCGAAGAATATATATATATATTTAATATGTAACCAAGTGCGTGTCACATTTATTGGGATTATGCTCCGACTTCAGAGTGGGTATCACAAGGGGAGTTGGGTCTCATCGGGACTCAAAATTAAAACAACTAAAATTTTGGGGCTTTGGACTGTACAGCTTGATTCGGTGAGGTCTGATCTCGTTTCTTGGTCAATTCCTCGTCGATACAAACCATTGAGATTAATGGTTATTTCCTCACTGGTCAGTTCTTCGTTGATATTGATTTGATTTGCTAGCATCTCAGTAAGTTGCATTTTCATTTCGTCCGGCAACTGAAGCAATTCGAGTATTTCGTCATTAATTTCCTTGATTGTAGGCATTTTAAACTTTCTATAGATTTCGATTTTAAATTTTATATCTCAAAACAAAGGCACAAAGTCAGACCAAACTGAAGGACTGAAAGACCAGAGCTTATTATGATTTGATCTTCACAAAAGGCCTACTTTTTCAGCTGCCATATTTTTTTTTTGGTTTATTATTGTGTCTGAGTTGGTCACTGTTTTATTGTTTTCTGTTACTTTCTTGTAGCAACTTTTACAATACTGTAGAGCGGTGTTCAATGAAATAATATTAAAATTGTAAAGGTGTAAGAAAGTGTGATGGGATATAAATAAGTGGAATTTTAAGAGTTTTCGATATTTGAATTTATTTTTAATAGTCACAGCTCACAGCTGAAAGCTACTAGAGAAATGTCCCCGTCTATCATTGTTAAATTTGCATAAACGTAGTTTTTATGGAATAATACAACTTTACTGATAATAATGCGATGAATATATATATATATATTTAATATGTAACCAAGTGCGTGTCACATTTATTGGGATTCGGCTCCGGCTTCAGCGGGCATCACAGGGGTATTTGGTTGGGTCTCATCGGGTTTCAATATTAAAAAACATTTAAATTTGGGGGCTTTGGACTGTACAGCTTGATTCGGTTAGGTCTGATCTCGTTTCTTGGTCAACTCCTCGTCGATACAACCCATTGAGATTCATGTTTATTTCCTCACTGGTCAGTTCTTCGTTGATATTGATTTGATTTGCTAGCATCTCAGTAAGTTGCATTTTCACCTCGTCCGGCAACTGAAGCGATTCGAGTATTTCATTAATTTCCTTGATGGTAGGCGTCTTTAAACTTTCTATAAATTTCGATTTTAAATTTTATATCTCAAAACAAAGGCACAAAGTCAGACCAAACTGAAAGACTGAAAGACCAGAGCTTACTATGATTTGATCTTCACAAAAGGCCTACTTTTTTCAGCTGCCATATTGTTTTTTATACCCTTGCAGAGGGTATTATAAGTTAGGCCAGAAGTTTGCAACGCAGTAAAGGAAGCATCTCCGACCCCATATATATATTATTGATCAGCATCACCAGCCGAGTCGATCTAGCCATGTCCGTCTGTCTGTCTGTCCGTCTGTCTGTCCGTCTGTCGGTTTCTACGCGAACTAGTCTCTCAGTTTTTGAGCTATCGAGCTGAAATTTTCAGCATGGTTTTACTTCTCTTGCAAGCAGTTTATATGTCGGACCGGAATCGGACTACTATATCCAATAGCTGCCATAGGAATAATAGCAAAATTAATGTAAAAAAAATTTTAACTTCTCTGTTTTTCAACGTATTTCTATAAATTTTGAGATATAGCAGTCTTTATGGTTCTAGAATTGCGGTTTTAATTTCATTAAGATCGGACTACTATATCATATAGCTGCCATAGAAGCGATCGGTCGATTTATATGAAAATGTAAAATTTACAAAATTCGATGTTTTTTTAACATTACTAAAATGGTTTGATTTCCAATGATCCAATTGCAGACTGCAAGGGTATACCAACTTCGGTTTACCGAAGTTAGCTTTCTTTCTCGTTTTTAATACAATTTTCCTTTGTTTTTACTTCATCATTTTGTGTCTGCTTTGATCCGGTTTATTTACCAAAATATCTCAATAACTTAAGCCATATTTCTCCTGATATATGTGCAAATAATCCCTTGGCCAAAAATCCCTTTACCCAACTTTAACCACGCGAAACGGCACCGAAAAAAAAAAATATTAATTACACATTATTAATTTGCCAGCTTTGGGACGTTGTGCGATGAACACGAAGGATATGAAAAATATTTATACTGAAATAATTCAAGTTTATTTTTATTTTATTTTAGAACATCGTACCTATCGCCACCTCATAAAGTAATTATTCTTCTTATTATTTTTTATATCTTAAATAATTAATGATCTCGATGAGGTCTGACGTTGCTCCACAAAGTCGTTAATCAAGGAGTCTGTATTCCGCCAGGCTTGGAAATTAAATGTTTGAGGGCGAATTGTTTAATAAATTGTGATCCATAAAAGGTAAACACAATATTGCCTGGATTTACAGAATCCAGATTCGGCGCAGCCTGCGTTTGGTCACCAGCAGTTGGATGTCAAGTGCTACTAGACAAATCATATAGGGGCTATTCCTGTGCCCTGTGCAAATTTGATGCTGACGATGATAGCAAAAAACGTTGTCCTTCCATAAGTCAGAAACTAGACCTAGTATCGGTATCGGGATCAGGACATATTTTTAACGGATCTGTGCTGATGATGGTAGTTTTCTACTTCGTAAGGCAGCTTACCTTATTGTTAAAACAAATAAATGCACAATAAATGTAACACCATATAAAATGAAGTTAGATTGCAAATTGGCTTAATGTAAGTTAATATCTTTTTATGTCATTTCCAGTTGTTTATACGTTACAGGAAGAGCAAAACTGGTGTTACAAAATTCCATTTTTTTTTTTTTTCATTTAATGATTGTGACATGAATTAAGTAAAAATAAACTTATTAGGGCATTTTCAGATTGCCGTTTATGAATGATATAGAAAGTATGCAGTTAGGCTTCCATAGTATGAATGTCTAGATATACGGCAATTTTATACATGAGTTCAACCTTGCTTGAATCGGCCAACACCTTTGACTTTCCGGGGCCATTGTAAAATTTATCCAGTGACATTTGCTCAAAATCAATGCTTCGAAGAATTTGAGTAAGTTTATCCAATTTCGAAACGGGCTTAGAGTTTTTGGTGTTTTCGTTCGCGCTTATACAAATTCCTTCTGTTAGTGTAACATTTTTTAGTATCCACTTTTCAGCCAGACTAAAACGTCTACATTGATCCATACGAATTGTGTGCTGGAAATACTCTTTGAAGCAGTCGATCCCCAGGTTCAAGGTTTCCGGAGAGTCCATCTGACTAATAAAACGCTGTTGCAAAATCTTTAATGAAAATAGGTTAGTAATCGGTCGGTATTTGAAATTTAAAAAATGTGAGAAAAGAAAGCACTCACCTGAATGACTTTGTCCATTATTGTTTTATTACTCAGAAGGTACGATGCTCCATAAAGTTGAATTAACTCATTCGGTTGCATCGAAGAGCACCTATCGCTTAACAATTCGGAGCATTTTTGTTCAACTTCGACGGCCATCCACATGTTTCTAGTCTAAAAGTGAACAATTTACAATCACTTTTCCAAACAAACAAGCAAACAATAAGACCGTAACGATAACGATTAGAAATACTCCGGCCCAACAATAAATACCATAAATCATTTTTCAAATTTATGGTATATTTCCCCAGAAACGGTCACCCTGATGAAATCCCAAGCATTTCAAAATTTGGCGGCACTTTGGCAAAATGCGGGGTAATGAAAAATTAAGTCTGACATTTAGTCGTGTTAGTTTTTTGTTTCTATTTTGTAGAATTAAGAAAATTAAGATTAATTTATGGTATAAATATTTATACTGAAATAATTCAAGTTTATTTTTATTTTATTTTAGAACATCGTACCTATCGCCACCTCATAAAGTAATTATTCTTCATATTAATGAACTCGATGAGGTCTGCCGTTTTTCTACAAAGTCGTTAATCAACAAGTCTGTATTCCGCCAGGCTTGGAAATTAAATGTTTGAGAGCGAATTGTTTAATAAATTGTGATCAATAAAAGGTAAACACAATATTCTCCCTGCGTTTGGTCACCAGCAATTGGATGTCAAATGCTACTAGACAAATCATATAGGGGCTATTCCTGTGCCCTGTGCAAATTTGATGCTGACGATAATGGCAAAAAACGTTGTCCTTCTATAAGGAAGGAACTAGACCTAGTATGGGTATAGGGATCAGGACATATTTATAACGGATCTGTGCTGATGATGATGGCTTTCTACTTTGTAAGGCAGCTTACCTTATTGTTAAAACAAATAAATGCACAATAAATGTAACACCATTTAAAATGAAGTTAGATTGCAAATTGGCTTAATGTAAGTTAATATCTTTTTATGTCATTTCCAGTTATTTATACGTTACAGGAAGAGCAAAACTGGTGTTACAAAATTCCATTTTTTTTTTTTCATTTAATGATTGTGACATGAATTGAGTAAAAATAAACTTATTAAGGCATTTTCAGATTGCCGTTTATGAATGATATAGAAAGTATGCAGTTAGGCTTCCATAGTATGAATGTCTAGATATACGGCAATTTTATACATAAGTTCAACCTTGCTTGAATCGGCCAACACCTTTGACTTTCCGGGGCCATTGTAAAATTGATCCAGTGACATTTGCTCAAAATCAATGCTTCCAAGAATTTGAGTAAGTTTATCCAATTTCGAAACGGGCTTAGAGTTTTTGGGGTTGCCGTTCGCGCTTATACAAATTCCTCCTGTTAGTGTAAAATTTTTTAGTATCCACTTTTCAGCCAGACTAAAACGTGTACATTGAGATATACGAAGTGTGTGCTGGAAATACTCTTGGAAGCAGTCGATTCCCAGGTTCAAGGTTTCCGGAGAGTCCATCTGACTAATAAAACGCTGTTGCAAAATCTTTAATGAAAATAGGTTAGTAAGTATTTGAAATTTAAAACATGTGAGAAAAGAAAGCACTCACCTGAATGACTTTGTCCATTATTGTTTTATTACTCAGAAGGTACGATGCTCCATAAAGTTTAATTAACTCATTCGGTTGCATCGAAAAGCACCTATAGCTTATCAATTCGGAGCATTTTTGTTCAACTTCGACGGCCATCCACATGTGTGAGCTATTCAGAAGACTCAACAGCTCTACAGGGTCAAGATTCTCCAATGGGTCGTCGTTCCAAGTGTATACGTAATTAAGGAATGTTTCAAAAGTTTTGGGAGTCGTCTCCGATAAAACCACCTCTCCCGTTTTTAAGCCGTCTCTTTGAAACAATTTCTCGAAAAACTCGGAAGCGCTGGCTAAAACGATCTTGTGGCACGAAAAGCTTGAGTTATCAACGCGAACACGTACATCCGCAAATACTGCGGACTTCAGCAGATAAGCTCCTCGCCTTTCCCTTGAAAGAGTACGATATGAATGAATAAAAGTCTTTGTTTCCTTAAAAATATATTAGTTGTAAATTTACCAGGAAATATCAGCGTGATCATCTGAGGATTCG
>VNJO01005385.1:0-51268 GCA_008042535.1 Drosophila tani | reverse complement strand
CATTTATTTACCTTGCAGGCTATGGTTGGGAGGGTAATGAATCAGGGTGTGGCAATCAACATCTAAGACCACCCCACGGGTCATTTACAAATATCGTTCCTCTTTTTCTTCTCTTGTAAAATTTTGCATACTTAATTTTATATGGCATCAATAGTAGCCGTGTGTTTTCGGATGAGGGTCGTCTCATTATATAAATTAGATTCAGTAGGGACTCTATAATAAAACCTTGGTGTAGCAGTCATTTATCCGCAGCAAAAACCCCCCCACTTCTCCCGCTAGAGCTAGGGTTCAAAGGGTCCCGCTCCGCTGTTAGGATAGTGATCGACAAGCTGGAAGTTGGGTGACAAGTAGGAAGTCCATTGAGAATACCGAATACCCTGTAATTGTCCCTCTTCAACCGGCGTTCACTACGCTACAATAGAAGCCCGGGATAGCGCATTGAGTTAATTTTATTAATTTGTTTTAAGATTCTACCGACTGCGCCAATTACATAATTTTATTTTATTGGTTTTGTATTTTTATTATTTATTTTGTATTGTTTGGTTTTAATAATAAAAATTGTAGATTTAGTTTATATTAGTTGAAGTTTTGATTTCATTTATTGTCTTCATTATTATTATTTTATAAACGTGGATTATTGCGTGCAGCTTGACATCATCTTAATAATAAAACAGCCTTCTACTGTACTTGAATATAGCGAAAAAGCTTTCTGAGGCTGGCGCCACGATGCCAAGTAACCGTAGATCTGCAGATCAATAGCTTTCTGCTCGGTTGCTAAGTTTAAGTTAAGCCGGGGGTCTCGACGTGCGAACGAGCAGAGAAAAAAAAATTAAACTGCAAAATATTCTAGATAACTTACAAGGGCCCTCTCAACATAGAACTTTATTGTTTAATACCTTCCATGTTTATCATCCGATTCCACTCAAATTTTCAGAAAACGTCTGCGAGTACCTACCTATTTATTTGATCTATTTACTTTAAGCCGAAAATTTCGATTATAGCTTATATACCGTTTTTTATGATTTTCGGGGGCTAAAATGGGCTTAGCCAAATTTTAAAACAAACTTCTAAACTAAATAAAATGTACATAACCTCAAAAATATACTTAATTTGTTGAGGATTTTGGACCTTGAACATTTTTTTGTGCTGGTTTTCTCCCAAAGCTGTGGTAATATCACAACTTTTCGCGATTTTTCGCCTTTCACGATTTTTTGCATATATTTTTCCCTTTTCCTCGTCGGATAAGAAACTTTCACGCGGCATTTTATTACAGATTCATTAAATTGTTAAACGAAATATTACAAAAATGATTTGAAACCAAATATATCTATCCAGCCGAAATAATTATGATGCACTTGTAGGCATGCCAAAAATCGACATTTTGCCTTTTTTTTTTACCGCTACTTGAAAACGCGAGATGCAATCAGAGATAAGCTTTTAAGCAGAATTCATTAAGCTTTCATTCTGCATACTTGATTTTGTTGTATTATGCTTCCCCATTCTCCTACGAGGGTCGAAACTAAAATTTTCAGGGTGTCCTATCATTTTGGTAAGCACTTTATAAATACCGTTAAGTTAAGTTTACTCATTTCTCTGCATTCAACAGACGCTGTCGCAGAGTCTTCATAGTCAAAGTCAGAGTCTTCTCCAACCATAGTCCAACTGGTTCTTGTTCTAGTTGCGGCTACACAAGGCAGACAGTTTATGTACATGGCTACTCTATGCCAGGCACCTAAGCCAACACATTGACATTTGATGGGTAAAGGTAAAGACACAAAGGCTTCAACTTCAATGATCACAGTGTTGAGCTCCTCACATTTTAACGACGATGTGGCTGTGACTGATACCAGTAGTCGTTTTGCTGATTTTACCGCAGTTTTCCAAAGGCCAAGTGATGGGGTGGCGACCAAATTTGGTAACTCTAGCTGTAATAGTCTCTAAGATCTGTTTACCAACATGGAAAGACGGACAGACGACATGGCTAAATCGAATCGGCTGGTGATGCTGATCAATAATAAATATACTTTATAGGGTCGGAGATTTATCCTATCTAATTTATAATAACCTTGTACCCTATGGGTATAAAAAGCAGACACGAAACTTTCTCTCACAAATATAAGCAAATTAAAATATTATTTAAAAATTAATCTTAAATTCAAAATTGGTTGGCCAGTTCCTGCGAAGCTGCCACTTCCAAATGGCCCCTTCTTTTAACCTCGGATAAATATTTACTCAGATTCCACTTCCACTCCATAGTCCTCTACAAGCTGCTTTCGTTTGCACACGTCTCAGGTAAAGAAAACATTCTAATTCTATTCAAATCAGGCACCGGCCTGGGCTCATCCCCAGGTGGGGGCACCTTTCCAAGCACTTTAACATGGGCTGGGCTGAGCGGCTTTTTGGATATTTTGTTTGCTCCCTATGTCCAGTTATTGAATTCCACTTGTTTAGCTTGATTTTGTTGTGCTCCAGCCTGCTGCTGTGGTTGTTGTTGTTGTTGGGCTGAGTAAACGTTGCAAAAACTTTTGCGTGTTAACAACATTTTTCAATATAAGTTGGCAAACTTTTTGTGCCCCACACACCCGCACACACCCACATGGACACACAACCTGCACATGTTTGCCAAAGCCAAAAGTAAAAGTCTATGGGAGGCAGCAAGTCAAGGATGTCAGGAGGTCGACTTCCTTCGTCCTGCTGCCGAGGGTTTGTCTGTCTGTGTGAGCTGCAAGTGGCAGCTAAGATGATCAAATAAAGAAAAACTCTCAAGGGTGTTTTAGTTAAAGAAAATAGAGAAAGGAAAGTAACGAAACGATTCTCTATCCCGAGTCCCCTGTTCAGGTAAAACTTTCGCTTGATGAATTGAATTGTTGACAAACGAACGAAGCGGCAAAACAGAAGGAAATTGTGTTTATTCAGTCATGTTACAGGTTACATTGGGTTCCACTATCCTCGACGGCCAATGCAACTTGATTTTGGTTGTGGACTTCATTATTTCCTATTCATTAATAGACAAATAGAAAAGCTACAGGAGACGATGAAAAATCGATCCATCTATGCCAATAATCTATTAAAATAGTTGTACTATTTTTTAGAACATTTTACGAGCATACTATTCAATATATAATATATCCCATGCTATATTAAATATAAGTATACAATGTGGGTGTACTTGATCCGCAATTTATATTCAGTCAATCTAATTTAGCTCAGTCTCAACCTATAATCGATATTTATGGGCCGATTCGGTGCAATGCATTTACTCTTTAAAAATACTGTTCTGGGATTTCTTGGATAATATATAATATAATATATAGATAACAAAATAACAAATTTTAAAATGCGACATAAATATAAACATATAATGGAGGAGGGGGGCTTGGGGTGTATTTCGCTTAAGGGGCAAGTAACATGAATGGGCCTAAAATAAAAAAAGCTCCCACAAAATAAACTAGAATCGAAGCAAACTTCGGTAAGCAGAAGTTTATATACCTTTGCAGTAAGCATTGCATCATTGAAAATCGATCCATTTCGGTAAGATTTTGATAACATTTACCTAAACACTTGACTTTTTACATACATTTACCTACACACTTTACCATATACATTTTCTTTCGGTTTTTACTTTTTCAGATAAATTGATCGTTCCGACATACAATATGTTCTGCAAAAAAATTATAGTATTTATATTATATTTTTATACCCGGTACCTATTGGGTAAAAGGGAATTATAAGTTAGTGCCAACCGAGAATGTATGTAGGAGGCAGAAGGAGAAATCTCCATCCATATATTCTTGATCAGCGTCACCAGCCGAGTCGATTTAGCCATGTCCGTCTGTTCGTCTGTCCGTCCGTGTGAAACAACAGATCTCAGAGACTATAAAAGCTAGAGTTACCAAATTTGGTGACAACATTGGAGTCTGTTGCACGCAGATCAAGTTTGTTTTAAAATTTAGCCACGCCCACTTCCGCCCTCAAAAATCATAAAAAACTTAAAATAAGCTATACTCGTTATTTTCGGGTTAAAGTTAATAGATACAAATCAATTAATAGGCTCGAGTGGACGTTTTCTAAAAATTTCAGTAAAATCGGATGATAAACATGCGAGATATTAGCAATAAGCACAAACGTTTAGGTGCGGGTATCTCACAGTCAAGCACATTCGACTGTAGCTTTCTTACTAGTTATCTCATGCATTTTAGGAATTGTAGGCTTAAAATTTACGCAACAACCCAAAGCTAACAATTCCATTTTAGGCCATTGGTTACCTACATTTTAGGAAACAGGATGCCTACAAATTTTCTTTCGCGGGCTTTCGATTCCTAACTGGTTCTAACATCCTTGTCAGGGCGTGACGGTTTTCGGCCCACTCTTTTATACACATGTTTGTGCTACGGAAGTAGCAAGTCTCAACTGCAAAATTAAAAATAAATATTGTATGCATTTTTTATTATTTTAAACGGTTGTATTCATATAAAATCAATTCTATATAAAATCAAGTTTTGGCTTATATTGCCTAGAAGTGAAGATCTAAGCATCGTATTGCCTAAAAATTGTCCAAAATGCCATCGACTGCCTCGACTTCCGATTTAGGTCAAATGGACTAAAATTTTAGACAATTTGGCAGCTTTTTAGTCCATGAATTTTTCTGGGTGTACATTTCAGTAAGGTTTTTTTGATCGATTTTCATTAGATTCCTTATTTTTATAGATTCCTTATGATGATACTCTCCAGGTCTTCTTTAAAAAATCTTTATTTAGCTAGAGAGAGCATTTTTCCAAAACAGTGGGCCGGGACAAAAGCAACTCCTAAGTTCCAACGCTTTTTTTTTATTCATTTACTTTAATCCAATTACCAATTTTGAAGGCAGCAATTATCGTTCGATTATTTAGGGTCTTAAGTAAATTATGTTTCATTAAAAAAAAAATAGCTTTATTCGTACTTAGAAGATAAGCTATGCTGAAAGAACCCCAAAAGATACAGATAAGCATATCAGAAACTAGGCTTCATTCATTTGTTCAAGCTTCCGATGACGTTAGACCAAAACCTTGGAAAGCGGTTAGGCTAATTAATTTAATAAGCTTTCCAAAAGAAAATGTATTTTTTACCACCCTTTACCTCGCCCAGTTATAACGAATCCCACTAATATTTTCTTTGCTCGATGCTGTCACAACTTGGCCAGCACATAATATAGCCACTTAGAGGCCCTACAAATTAAAAAAAAAGTATAAACAAGAAAAATATTAGGTGGATAGAAGGACCAACCTCCCAACAAATTGTCTGATGAAGTGCACTTTGCGCCAAGAGTTAGGGAGTTGGGTGAAGTGTTGGGTCAAGGGGTGCCATTTTTGCCAACTGCCAGTAAAAGCGGACTACAAAATATGCTTAAATATGCATTATGCTCTTATGGATCAAGCGCCAAATACAGGAAACCCCCATTGTAAATAGTGTTGTCAGTAATCTAGCGTTTTTATGAAGAAATACACACAGAAACTTGAGAACGATGTAATTCAAAATTATTTCGTCTGAGACTTTCCTTGTATAGAGATAAAATAAAAACTTGAAATTGAAAATAAAAAATACTGTGAATTTTGACCCTTTAAAGATAAAACAAGAGAGCAAAATATGTGAACGAATTACATGAGTCAACGTTTTTTTTTAGCTGTCAGACGTCCAAGATTCTAGTTTTCGTCGGCCTTTTTTGATTTGCCAAAGTTATGCGATTGGCAGTGTGCTGGACATATAATCTGACGAATCGAAATCATTGCGTTTACAAATATACAATTTAACTTGAACATTAAATTGAACATATCAAATTATTAAAGCAATGTAAATAAAATGATCACTATCTGCACAGTTTTTTTAAACTTGTGAAAAAAAAACCTATAGACTGGTTTCCCCAGAATCGTACAGATGGACAGACATGGCTAGATCGACTCGTTTGGCGATGCTGATTTCTTCAATTCACATACTTTATGGGGTCGGATATGCTTCCTTTAAACGTTGCAGGTTTTTGACTAAATTATAACCTACTGCCAAAGTATAATAAATATGGGAAAGTCCTGATAACATTATTTAGTGATTTATTAAACTCATAAAATAAAAAGAGACTTCTGCAGCTCGAAAAGGAAGAATGGCTTAATCTTCAGCAACTATTGGCATCACTGAACAGGGCAGAGCAGGTGCGGAGCTGCAAGAGAAAGGAACAAAACCGAAGCGAGGCGGGGAGAACTCAACTCAAACTCGACTCGATTGCATGTAATGGCACTTAAGCTTACAACTCGTGGGCCTGTGTGTGGGTCTGGCTCAGGTGGAAATGTAAATGCATCAAGCCCGAATTGCACGAGGTGGTCACTGGGTTAGGATTGGGGCAGATCATACGGAACCCATGGCTGAAACTGGTGCCGGACTTACAGAACGCCAGCAGACGAAGCTGAGCGATTTCGTTCTGTTAAAAAGCATTTTCAATCTTTCGGCGCACACACATGGGCACGCAGTTTTTGCCCACTTGTTTCGTTCACTAATATTCCGTGCAATACCATTTCCCTTGCCACCCTCGAGCTTAGAAGCATTTCCATTGAGTGAAAAAGGAGAAAACAAATTTAAGATACAAATGGAATCACAAAAATCTCTGCCAATTTTAAGTCAAGTCCACACTTGTCTGTTTTTTATTCACTAGGAAAGTCAAAATTTCTTTTAACACCTTGGAAAATTAATCAGAATTACATATGTATATTAGCCGAAATAGTTTTACCTGCCAATAAAATTACTTTTGACTAAATATACCCAAACATGGCGAAATATCTTTTGTAATAGTCAAATAAATGCTTTCACTTTTAAAATACTTATAATACTTACCAATTTAAATTAATTCTTCGACCAAAAGCCACCGTATGCCGCATATACATTATCGCTATACTTATGCTGGCTCAGATGTGTGATGGAGTTATCTACATATATTACATGTTAATGTTTATTATTAAAGATAACATAAATAATATAAAAATTGTTCAAACATGAACACGTTTATATGTATATAAAACGCATGTGCGCGTATCCATAAACAGCGGCCACTTGGACTTAGCACAAATCTATGAACTTGAGATGCAATACAAACCGCTGCGTGGGTCACAAAATATCTTCAAGGATAAGTGCGGGATAGCTGGGTCTTTCCCATCGCACTCAAGAATGTATCCCATGTTAGGGTTAAACAAACCACTGCGTCGGTATAGCGATAATACTAGTTTTAAGAATCTCATGACCGCTAAGATTCTATTTGAAATATTAACTCAGCAAATGAAGACGTCTTATTATTTCAAAAATGTTTATTTTTTTGTTCTGCTTATATTAACCCATTTTTGCCGAATCTATGCAGCACGGCCTTAACTCTATTGGCGTAGTCGCTTTGTTATTTCAAGGCATCGTTTTGTTGCATGCAATATTTACTCTAACAGTTGGGAAAGTTTGCCAACATGTTGAGCATATTGCGTTCTGTAAACACCGGCGCAAACGCCCGCAAATACAACTGCCGCAGGCGGAAGGACGCTTGGCGGGGCATTTGTGGAAGGGAGCTCTGGGCGTTCTCCATCTAACTGTTTATCCAGGCGAGGGCGTGGTTGGCTTTAAGCGCTGCCGCCGCTGCCGTTCAGCGCGAGGCAAATAGTGGTTGTAAGTTTTAATACCTGCCACTCGTTGAGTAGAAGGGTATTCAATATTTGTTGCTATGTTGCAATTTCAGAAGTGTGCCCACCCCTCGAAACCATATTTATGAACAGGGCACTCTTTTCCCCTTCAAATTTTGATTGAATATATAATGGCCTTTCGTTTCTACACCCAAAAGAAAAATCGTCATAGAATCTATACGATTGTTACATGAATTCTATACTTTCAAGTATTAAAAATATCCTAATAAGATGCATATTGATTTTATACTTTCGAAAGTATAAAAATTATACTTTCGACGTTACAAATTTTATACCTTACAGTAGAAAAGTTATACTATCTAGTATTTTTCTTTAGTATAGTTTTAATACTATTTCGTATAAGTTTTATAAACTATTTCGTATAAAATCTATACAATGCTGGTAAGCTAAAAGTATAGATTATAGATTTTCGCCCGTATATCTAAGTAAAAAGTTGATTTATTTTGCTATGATATGCTTTTTATACCCTTGCAGAGGGTATTATAATTTTGACCAGATGTTTGCAACGCAGTGAAGGAGGCATCTCCGACCCCATAAAGTATATATATTCTTGATCAGCATCACCAGCCGAGTCGATCTAGCCATGTCCGTCTGTCTGTCCGTCTGTCTGTCCGTCTGTCTGTCCGTCTGTCTGTCCGTCTGTCCGTCTGTCTGTCCGTCTGTCGGTTTCTACGCGAACTAGTCTCTCAGTTTTTGAGCTATCGAGCTGAAATTTTCAGCATAGTCTTATTTCTTTAGCACGCAGTATATATGTCGGAACGACTGAAATCGGACTACTATATCCTATAGCTGCCATAAAAAAAGATGGCGAAATTAATGTAAAAAAAAATTTAACTCCTCTGTTTTTCAACGTATTTCTATAAATTTTGAGATATAGCAGCTTTTTAAGGTTCTAGAATTACGGTTTTAATTTCATTAAGATCGGACCACTATATCATATAGCTGCCATAGAAGCGATCGGTCCATTTATATGAAAATGTAAAATTCTACATGTAAAATGTAAAATTTACAAAATTCGATGTTTTTCAACATTACTAAAATGGTTCGATTTTCAATGATCCAGTTGCAGACTGCAAGGGTATACCAACTTCGGTTTACCGAAGTTAGCTTTCTTTCTCGTTTATATTATATTTTATATCGGTGGTCGGCACCCAGACACTCACAGTTTTCTAGTGCGTATGTATGCGAAGCTAAAAGACCCGAACGATCTCCTTCCCTGCTGCTGCTAAAAAGCCTAGCGATTGTGCATATCTTTTTGACAACGTACAATAATTTGGTTATATCTTAACTATATATGTGCCGACAGCGCTGCCTGACAATTTTTCCTATGCACAGTGTATACGACGCTGCCGACCCCTGTTTTATATACATAGGCGATAAATAAAAACACAAGAAAACATAAGCTGAAACATTTGCCTTACCCAGGGCTCGACCTCTCAACCTAATGATTGGTAGGCGAACGTCTTCCCACTCAATCAATTCAAAATCAATTTAAGATTCACCAAGTCTTGACCAAAATCCCTAACACGACAAACAGAATAGCACTAAATTCCTGTTAACGCCATATGTTATCGGATTTTCGATGTAGGTTCGAATAAAAATTATACTCGAAAATATACAATTGAAACTATAGAGTAAAAAAAAAAGTATACTACTCAGTATAAAATTTATATTATTAAGTGTGAAATCAATACTACGCTCGTTATACTGCTTGGAGTATAATTTTGAGACAACGCGTATTAAGTTAAAACTCTTGGTTTTTTTTTGGGTGTACGCAAACTACCAATGGTTGAAACTTTCGCAATAGGCGTTCTACGACAAGTATTATAAAATTCGAAACAGACGGTATTGAAGCTTCAGGATAAGCGTCGAAACGAAAGTTTTGATAGGGAACTTTTTAGTGGCCATGTCTAGTAAAGCCGGGACTAAAAAATATAGAAATTAAAGAGCTAAGAACCTTGGAAGAGGTGTTTTTTAACTGAGATTTAATTCGTAGGAAAACTTTGAAGCCTTATCTTGCCTTAACCGCAATCCCCATACCTACACTCAGCAGTTATAAAGACTAAGAACGAATAAATTGCGAGTGATGACACTTTTCTCAGCATTTAACTAAGATAGTCACAAAGTTGAACGGATTCCTGAAAGGGACTACAATGTGTAACCAATCATTTTGCTGACCTTTTAGGCGACACTTTCACCCCAAAGCAAGCAGATGAACAAACCCTGGCGGAGGCACTCCATTATTCCCAGTAAGTACTTCACGCAGCAAACACATAACCTCACAGGCTGGGAGCATCCACTAAATCGTTTCGGACACTTTAACTATCCGCTGGGATGACCCGAAGAGCTCCACCAGAACAAAGAAGGTGAAGTCGTGCGCTCAATGGCACGATGAAGCTGGGGCTTGTAGGTGGGGCTTCTGGTCGCAATTCCACGTATGCGATTCTCCAATTCTATTCCATACATATGTTTGCACAGACAATTCGACCGAGTGAGCGTGCCTGAAGAGTGGGGTGTGCGGAATATGTCCTGCGAATTCGATACCCCCGAAACTGAAACTGGACAGTCCGCTCGGAACTTTTTGCTTCTCCCAAGCACTTCACACTCCCCATCATCATCACTTCTTGTAGAGGAAAAACAAGTAAACACATTATGAAATGTTCTGCTTTCAGACTGTTAGATACCCAGTCCCGCTAGGTATTCAAAAAATATATCTCAATTTTCCCGGCTCAAACTTCAGTATTTAATTTTTATTTAAAAAAAAATCTATTATACAAATGTCCTGTTCCTAAAAATAAATCGTTTACTGAAAAGCGTATATTGGAATCAACAATTTATATGTATGTATATACCCCTCTTAAGTTACGTCATTAATGGGTACAGTAAAAGAGACAAGAACAAGCATAGAGATGGCTGCTGTTTTCATTTGACAAAAACGTGTTTGGAAAATTAAATCTCTTTGCTACAGACCTATACTGGGGGATTGAAACCGAAAGTAGAACCAACTTTTTTGTTGTGTCTCGGGTTACGCTGCAGAAATACATAAATGCTTTCAATTGGTTTTATCTGAATGCAACTCTCATTGTTCGTTTATCATAAACAATAAAACTAATTTTGACAAGTTTGAAAAGTGAAACCAGAAGAAGAACAGACAGCATTTGTGAGAACGAAACTGAAACTGGTTATTCCTTATTAGTTGGCTGGTGCTCGGGCCATTTTCAATAATATCACGCGAAAGGAGATGTGGATGTGCTTGGGGCCAACCGTAAAAGTTTCATAATTTGCATGGCATGCATGCTGGCGCCATCTGCCGTCGCCGTTTGTCATAATGCCGCTGTCCAAACAAGTCCAAAGTGCCGCCCGTGATTAATTTTGCATTGCGAAGCCCCGAGAACAGCTGGTCCACCGTCACAAATATTTAAAAAGGCAAAACAAAGCTAAAATTTAACGTTCTAAAGAGCGAATATGCTTTTATTGCCAATTCTACTGTTTGTTTGAGCCATAAAGGCCTATTGAGTGAGCTTTTTAAAGATAATCTGAATAAGGTCACCTATTGATTAAGGAAAACAAAAATTCAGTTGGATTTTATGTTGAGATGCAATGTAACTGGAAAGCGAAAAATAGGCTCGAGTTCAGCTGAGATGTGGTGTAAAATGACGATAGGAAGGATATGTTAAACAGAATTAAAAAAATAAAATATTAATATTTTTCTGCATATAGAATCCGCTTTATTTCAGCCCAGTTTCTCAGGTTTTTAAACCATTTTTTGTTGGCCTATTGGGGAATGAGAACGTTGGCAACTCTACGGCCCCTCAGCGGAAAATTATTCACACAACGCACCCCACTCGCAGAACCTCACCCCCTGACACGTACATTTTATAGCCAAATATTGAATTTCTGCTGCGGGCAGAGAACAATGATGAATAAGAGACAAAGAGGAAAAAAGTTGGCAATGCCCAAAAAATGTTAATATTTTATAACACTTTTGTACCCTAACCAGTGAGTTCAATTATACATTTATGTGATTTCTATTATTTATTTCAGTCCTATTGCCGTCTACATGCATTGTCCTTGTCCTTGGTAATGTTTTACCTTAGATTACACACTATAATTGATGGGAAGCCTTCCAAAATCTTGCAGAGCATTAACATTTCAAACCTCTCCAATTATTGTTAAATAATTTCCCCCAGTTTTTCGGTGATTTTGTTTAATCCAAGTGGCAAATATAATTATAATTAATAGCACCATTAGCGTGATGAAGTAAATACGATTATAGTGCTCTTTAAAGGATCAACAATGTTGGTCTTTCTGCCCCGAACACTCAATGTTCAATGTTGTGCATATAAATTGCGTATTTATTGTTTGGCGACAGCGAATTTCCCTTATACTCTTGCTCGATCAGAGGGGCAGCACTTTTTTTAATTGTCAGTGAAAATGGCAATACATATAGCGGCAATCGGAGCCCTGGAATGGCTTAGGCTCAGAGTCACGCAGTCACAGGAAATTGTATCTAAATTGAATTTGTGACTACCCCACGCACACGTGTGCTTTCGGTCCTGGGGCCCATGCCCATACCCAGGCCCGTGCGCCGTGTTCCGGCATTAGCTGACGAGAGCCGAGAGCTGGAAGCTTTGAGCATAGGCCATACATTAAAAGTACGTGTCAAATTAAATTCTCCTGCTGCAAAAACAATTGAATATCATGCCGTGTTGCGTCATCAGAGCGAGATCCGGGGAGGTTATTCCGCCCCAAACGAAATCCGTAACGCTTAGACGTTTAGTGGGTTTTGTGTGCTGCCTGATTTTATTTTAGCTCGAGCTAAATGCCACAGATTTATGTTTATGATTGCGGCATGCCAGCGTCTGCTCAACTTGTTGGGCTCTCGTGTACGGCTGTCTGTCGGAGCTCAATTTCTAACATTTTCGGGTAAATGGGAGAACCAAACATTTGCGACCCCATAAAGCACATTTTATGCTCTAGTATAACTGCTACATATTATGTGGTTGGAACTCACGAACGTTTTTAAACTATAGCTCCCATATCGGAGAAGGTGCAAATTATTATTTCTTTTGTTAACACCTTATTGTTCACGTGGTTAAATCGACTCTGTCGTTGACTGCTTATTACAACTATTGGCACAAATATACTTCAATTATCTGGATACAGGAAATGATTACCCATATTAATAAGGGCTAAACCTCTAAAAGTATTTTGGAATCACTTTTATTAATGATATTCACTAATAATCGAAAATGCTAAGATTCCCTCGAAGAATTTAAAACGATTTTTTCCAATAACAGAAATGTAAAATTAAGTCTGTGTTTCCTAAGCTCAATAAAATAATTTTTTTCAAGTACATTTTTATTATTATCGAGACCGATAAGTTCCTGGAAACAAGATGACATCTTTCTATATCAGGAATACTCATTCACAAAAACCGTTCTCAAAATGATAATTTGTCTTCTCGTTTTGGTATTTTGGTTATTTGAGAAGAAAAATACCAATATCGAGAACGTTAAGAACGGTCTTTTCCCTCAGTTTATACACCCAGAAAATACTATTGCCTAAAAAACCGAAAAATTGTCTAAAACTTAAGGTCATTTGACTTAAAATGAACGTCTAGAAAAATATAGTCAAAAATTTAGGTAATAACGTTTTTAGGCAATACAATTACTTTAAACGTGATGTTTAGGCTAGAAACTAGCCTAAATATTAAGCAATGATTGTCCAAAATGAAGATATTATAGGTAATAAGTGACCATTAAAATCCATTATCGCCTAAAATTAAGGTAGACTTTAAATTTAGGTAATATTGATTATAAATATATTATTTTGTTAAAATACATATTCATATATGTACATTTTATATAATATTGTTTTTCAATGCCTACATTGCCTACATTTTTAGGCTTACTATTCCTAAAATGTTTGACCTAAATATATGGATTTTTAGACAATTTTTGCGTACAAATTTGCAAAATTGCCCTTTGCCAAAATTTTAGGAATCTCTTTTTTTTTTATGTACTTATTCTTTATTCCCATCAACGCGCTTTTATAAATAAAATTTTCTACTGACATATCACAAGAATTCCCTTTCAATTTGAAACAACTCCAAACTTTTTAGCCAAATGATTTCAAGATTATTAAACATTTTTTTAAATATAATTTCTGCATGCAATTAACAGTTACAATTTCGAATCGGAAACCACAAAAATCTAATGCTAATAAGTACTCGAAGTGATCTTGTTAAAGGCCTTTAATATCTTGGCATTTGCCTTCTGAATTGCTTTGTAATTGTTTTCTTGTGTAGAGCCCTCAACAAATTGAATCAGATGGCTTAAAGCCCTTTTATGCCCAATTGCTTGCTTAAACCACGTCACTATCCAACTTCCAACCCAACCATGGCCATACATACATACATATGTGCTTCGTCTTTACGGACTGGAGGTGGTTCCTCTCGTTCTTGTCGCCAACGTTGTTGTCGTCTAGTCACGTCTGCTGCTGACAAGCGTCTGTTGTGCACAGTGCACCCCATATCGAATGTCCTCAGCTCCCAGCAATGGGCCTCCCACTACTTATGTACCAGCCAGCGCCCAGGACTCCCACACCGCAGGCTGCACTGCATGGCGCATTTTGCGACGCCATTGTCCTGCTGTAGGTACTATTTTTGTGTCGCACAATTTACTGCACTTCCTGGCCCGGGCAAACAACAAAAAATATAGTACAACGTACACTGGGGACAGAACGAGCTCTCTAGGACGAGGGGTCGAGGGACGCGCGCATTGTCTCGATAATTACCCATGTCCCCTGGTGTGGCGACGAGGCTACCGACTCCCAACTCCCGACTTCCGACTGCTGACCCTTGGCCCCGTTTCCTATCTATCAACAACTTCTCGAACAAAAGTTGGGAACGTTCGCCACAGATTGAGCGACAGGACAGAAGAGGTTAGGGGAAAAACCCCCTGATAGCCAGCAATCGGCCAAGAACTTTCCAGCTAGGACATGTCAAAAATATACTCAGTCGGCCCACTTCAAAACGCTTAAAGATGGTACAGGTTGGGATTTGAAAATGTTGAGACATTGAAGGGCTGCGACATCTCGAGTAGTTGCATTTTAAATTGCAGACGGAAACTTCGGGGCTAAGAAATTGGCTTACATCAATCGTAGTACCCCTAAGACAAATTTATTACTCCTTAATGTGCCCACTAGAAACATATACAAAAATTTGGGCCTTACTAAAAATAATGTTATATTAAGCAGGTATTACTAGCTTTACTTGCTTTATTAAAGCAACAGTCCAGTTTATTGTATAATAACTTCCATGTTTATCAATCGAGTGCACTGCAATTTTTGTTCTAAAAATTTCTCGCATAGTTTAGAATAACGACATTTTTATACTCAAAGACGAATTTAATACAACTTCTATCTATGTTCACTTACTTGAGTCTTGTTACTTATGTTATGCATGTATGTATGTGCCTATATCTTAGTACATATGCAGTGGAAACAGCAAATATAAGCAATTTACCAAATTTGTTGGTTATCTAAGCAGTCAAATGGTTAGACATAAATGGACCTGAATACTGAATGATTTTGGTCCATGAAAGAGGCTTAAAAAATGTCTTCAAAGTCCCCTCATGAGGGATTGTACCTTGCACACATATACGTTTAATATTTTTGCGTAGAAAAGGCAATTTAAGCCTGTTTGTGTGCTGGCATTTGTGTGTTGTCTCCATATCAAAATCATAAGCCGATTATAAAGGCAATTTCTATATCATACGTTGTTCATGTATTTTGTAAGATTGTGTTTATATTTATATTGTTCTTGTTGTGCTTCGGCTTTCACATTCGAACTCTGGTTTCTGTCAATTTTTATTTCTGTTATTTGCGATTTTAGCTCTGCAACCAATTTATACGCCAACACCCCAGTTCCCATCATGTTTAGTCTCCTACCTTGTTAACATGCTAAATACTACATAATGCCTGTTTATTGTGAGACCTGTTATGTATGGGACAAATGAAAAAGTTTCTAATGCATATAAATTTTTAGGATTTGAGTGAAAGAGGCACTAAAAAATGGTATATTCCCAGAAATGTTTTTTACGTGACATAAGAGGCACTAAGAATATACATTTCTTAATAACTTGTATGTTAATGTATATTCGTAAAGGATACTGAAGCAACAAAGTAATATCTTTAGATTTATAATTTAAGTAGATGAACAATGTAAGCGTTATACAACGTATTTATAATTACAAATGCCTTAAAAAGAGCTAGAAAGTTCGTTTTGGGGAAAACTACTGAAGGAATTTGGCTGTTGGCTATGTCAATGGCGCACAAAATATGCAGCTCGGACTGATAAGAAGCGAGAGTTCCAAAAAGACGAGACCACGAAACCCAGACCAGAACCAGGACCAAAGCGAGCGCCAGTACGAAGACCATTTATAACAAAGCGAGCTGACAGAGAGTGCTGAGCAGAGGAGCTCCTTCTCCCGCTTCCATTGTGATGCAAGAATTAATGCACCAGACGTGTCGCAGCAGGGAAAGAAGGGGTGAATAGGGCCTCCTGTCAAACACAAAGGACACTCGCTGCCGAGGAGTGGGGGGGCTCACACAAAACAAACGATGTGGTTGCAAATTAGTAGTAAACCACCAACTACATCAAGCGTGAGAGATCCAGGGCTGCAGTGGCTCGGATCCAAGGGGGAAGTGGGATAAGTCAGCCCATCCACTCGGTCGGGAAAAGTGCCACGCCCACGCTCCCAGGACTCCACACAAATAGAATTATTCCGTGCGTCCTGCATGCGGATGCATGACAGACAGAAGTCGAGCTGGAACTCCAGCACAAAATTTCAAAGCCGTAAGTGCAGCCAGCCTTTGTACACTCTTTTTATAACAGATTATGGATTCCATATTCGTTTTTTAACAACGTAAGAAGCTAGAATAAAATAACGTATTCTACTTTTGTATGCTCATTTCAGATCAAGATCACAGATGCTCTCAAATATGTATATCGAAATTTAGATGCACGATATAAAACGAAGTTACATTACCCACTTACCGTAAGGATTTTTAGCTGAGATTAATCCTATAACCAAATAGTAAACAGCCAAGTTTAGTTACTTATAAATGCGTACTCACATAAGAATAATTTTACTAATAAATGTATTGCTTTCTGAGATTAAAATTGATTTTTTATATTTTGAGTTTTTATCATTGCGTGAATTCCAGACTAAGAGTATCTGTAGCTGCATCTGCATCAAGTTCTTTCTTTCTAAACATCGCTTTCTCTGGCGAGATATTATTGCCTTAGCAACTCGGGAAGTGAGATGGTTGCTGTTTCTGCTTTCGGTGCGGCGTTTACTGGGCAGTTGTTAGTGGGCAGGATAACGTGTGACAAGCCCGCAGGAACGCAGCCGCCCTGTATCCTGGGAGAGTAGCTGCGATAGAGGGGAAGGAGTGTTCGACGCAGGAAGTACCGGATGTCACCGGATGTGGAGCTGGCCGTGTGTGTGTGAGTCTCATGTCGTGTGACTTTGGTCATGGTTATGACTCCTGACTCCGTCTCAGGTGTGCCCCTTGACCGAGTCCTTCCACCATTCCCTACTGGGTACGTGTACGCCGGACTAACCCAACCCGATCTCAACAGCAGCCAACAATTGTGCCTTTGTTTAGCCACGCTGTCAGGTAAATGTCAACAGGATGTGTGGAACTATAATAATTTGTTAACTTAGAGTCTATTGCCTCAGCTGCTCAAGATTGCCATATCCACCTATAGACTACATCCAAAGAATGATATGCCAACTGTTCAGATTAAAGGATGGCAATTAGCATATTAAGAATAAATTAATGTTTCGCCACTTGATGTGGGTTACACAATGTAAGTATATGACATCCTTTATTCTTCATCTCAAAATAAAACCAATTATGTTTTAGTTTTTGTTGGGAAAAGCCTAAGTTTTGTCGACCCTTTCTTTATGAATTATATATTTACGAGTATTAAAAATTTCTTAGTAAGATGCGTTTGAATTTTTTACTTTCAAAAATATAAAAATTATACTTTCGACGTTTTCAATTTTATACCATAGAGTATTAATGTTACACTTTCTAGTATTTTTCTTGAGTATATTTTTAATACTAAATCGTATAAGTTTTATACTACGCAGTTTAACAAATAGTATAAATTCTATCCTCTTGCGTAAAAATGTTAAGCTATTTCGTATAAACTCTATACAATGCTGGTAAAGAAAAAGTATAGATTCCATATTTTGTTGGTAAAAAAGCCAGCTTTTCGGGTGTATATCTAAAAAGTTTATTTATTTTTGAAAATCGCTTTATTATCTACGGGTTGGTTTTAACAGAATGGTATATTAAATTATATATTATATACATAGGCGATCTGAATGACAAATAAAAACACAAGAAAACATAAGCTGAAAAATTTGCCTTACCCAGGGATCGAACTCTCAACCTAATGATTGATAGGCGAACGTCTTCCCACTCAATCAATTCAAAATCAATTTAAAGATTCACCAAGACTTGACAAAAGTCCCTAAAGCGACAAACAGAATAGCACTTAATTCCTGTTAACGCCATATGTTATCGAATCTTCGATGTAGGTTCAAATGGAAAATATACTCGAAAATATACAATTAAAACTATAGAGTATAAAAAGTATACTAAATGTAAATGAATATGAAATCTATAATAAGCTCGTTATACTGTTTAGAGTATAATTTTAAGACAACCCGGATTAAATTTAAACTATAGCAGGATATCGGCGGAACAGTTACTTAAGTAGGTCCAAACCATCAGTCAATATCTAAAAAAAAAATTTTTTTTCACATAACACTATGTTATATATGGAGGAGCGCTCTTAAGCTCTACCCAATACCCAAAACATCGAAAGCTTGGAATGAATAATTGTTTTGCCGCCTAATTATATTATATGTCTCAATATTTAGCATAATGCTGCCCATAGCTTTCTCAATTTCGTGACATATACACACTTTGCAGTTGGGAAGCTATAAGCACGACTCAAAGCAATAATTAATTAATTATAGGAAATGAAATGCCGCAAAGTTTCTCACCTAGCGAGCGAATTTCCAAAATTCCAATTTCCCACGCCGCGCAAAAATGTTGGGCACATTGCCAAGTGCCACCTGTGTATATTCCTTTCCGATTCCCTCGCCTCAATCCCTGGCTTTCTCTATTATTTTGTCAAATGTATATTTATTACCGGAAATGTAAAACAACATTGTTGAGGCCTGTGCCGCAGGAGTGGAGCTGGTGGGAAACGGTGGAGACACGTCAATTGCGACCGAAATGACAGCGGTGGCAACAGATGCCAAATAATGTGGGCTGGAAACGAGGTCTGGGATTGGGATGGCTGCTCTGCAATGGAAAATTTTAATGGAGAATGATTTTAATTGATTTTTGCTTGACATTTTGTTATTACAACCCAAATGAGATTTCTGACTGTGAGCTCTGTCCTCATGTTTTACGGTTTAAAGTATTGAAAAGGAAAGAAATAAAAATAACTTTATATATTGTTTTTGAATAGTATTAACCGAATGTTCTTCTAAAACTCTTTACTTTAAACAACGTAAAGGAAATAAAAAACTAACTTTGGAATTTTTAAATTAGTATTATATTCAATTTTTGAAATACTATATTCAAAAAATGATAACCCACGTACGTAAATGTTAACCTACGTAGCTTTTTCCCCATAGCTAAATCTGACTGTTCATCACATCTAGTAAATTTAACAGACCATCTAAAGGCGTTGTCCAACACTGGAATGGAAACTGGCCTAAATTTAAGGCAATATTTGTCAAAAATTCCATATTTTTAGGAAATATAAGCAGACCTAAATTCTAGTAAAGATTTGTCAAAATTTTTTGTATATTTTTACGCAATACTATGCCTAAATCTTTACTTTTAGGCATTATAAGCCTATAACTAGATTTTTATATAATATTAATTTTGTATTACTACAACCATTTAAAATAATAAAGGTGAATTCCAAAATGCATACAGTATTTATTTTTACTGTTGTAGTAAAGACTTGCTACTTCCGTAGCAAAAACATACGAGGTGTGTTCAAAAAGTATCGCGAATTTTGAATTTTCGCGGGTAACGTACATTCGAGTTTCAAATTTTTTTTGTGGCGTTATGTTGGTACTCATGTCTCTCACTTATGCCCACAAGCTCAGCCATTTTAAATGTTCACTTAATTGTTGACAGCTGCTTTGCTTGTTTTGGATCGTCTTCGATTTTTACCTATTCAAAAAAATGGATCAAAGAACCTGTATCAAATTTGGTGTGAAAAATGAAATAAAGTGCGCAAATGCATTCCGAATGTTGACTTTGGCAGCTACCTTGGACCGAAGCAACGTTTATCGGTGGAACAAAATGTTCTCAGAAGGCCGAGAAGATGTGAATGACGATGACGCTCATCGGCCGGACGCCCGAGCACTTCAACAACAGACGAAAAAACTAATGAAGTGGAGAAAATGGTATCGAATCACCGTTAGAGAAGTTGCTGAGAACCTGAGCATATCGATTGGCTCGTGCCATTCGATTTTTATCAATGATTTGGGCATGAGACGGGTCGCCGCGAAATTCGTACCAAAATTGCTCAATTGCGACCAAAAACAGCATCGCATGAACATTGCTAATGAGATGTTGGACTCTGTCCGCGACGACCCAAATTTGCTCCAGAGAGTCATAACTGGTGACGAATCGTGGGTTTATGGTTATGACGAGGAATTAAAAGCTTAATCATCTCAATGGAAGCTGCCGCACGAACCAAGTTCAGTCGAATGTGAAAGTTTTGCTGATAGTTTTCTACGATTGCAGGGGCGTGGTGCATCATGAGTTCTTGCTACAGGGTAGAACGGTCAATAGGGAATATTATCTGCAAGTTATGCGCAATTTGCGCGAAGCAATCCGCCAGAAACGTCCGGATTTGTTGAAGAACACCACACTTTTGCACCACGATAACGCCCCTGCTCACACATCGTTGCTTGTGCGCGACTTTTTGTTCTGTTGTTTGTACGCCTGTCTGTGTGTCGAATTTTTTGTTCAGAGCCCCGGAACCACTATTATTTTATTTAACTGCTCGAGCTGAACAACTTTTGTTCTACCACTTTTTGTTTTTTCCGCTAGTTTGGCGGGAAAACAGCTAAAAAAAAGCCTGATTTCCCGCGCCCATAACTTCTAAACGACTAAAGCTACAGAAACGTGCTATACGTCGTTAGAAAGGTATATTAAAATAATAATAGCTTTGCCTTGACATAATTTATCTTTATAATATTTTTATGAATTTATATATAAAATTCATATTTTCTTTATGTTTTTGAAGTTTTTTTAAAAATGGCTCTGACGATTTTGATAGTCACTCAAGGCCATATAGCCATTGAGATTGCTCAACTTTTGGTTTATAACACATATCTGGGAAAATTCGCTTTCTCGAGATATTACTCATTAAAATTAGTACCAAAGATCCCATTTACCTAACCTTTTACATGCACTCACTATACATAGATTTATGTAAAAAATCGTGTAGAGTAATATAGAGACGTGCACAATTGCAATAAATTTTAAAACCATCAAACGAAATTTAAAATAATTTAAATTTAAAAATAAACGTTTAGAATTTTTTTTTTTAATTTACAGGAAGAAATCGACTAAAGTTAGAGAAAGTTGATATATGTCGTTGGAAAGGTATTTTGATATGATAATTACTTTGCCTTGACAAAATTGAGCTCAATATTACAACTAGATTCGTTTTCGGCACTAAACTGTTAAATACCTAGCCTTGAAACTAAAGAGCAGGGTGCCGAATTAGGAACTAGTTTAATTATTTATAATTTATTTTTGTTAACGTTACTATTAATCGTCACAAAGTTGGATATCAGAAGCTTTTGGAGTTTCATAGCTATGAGGATTAGCCAGAGCGGAACTTTGGACGGACGCCTTCGTGTTCGTGTTTTGGTTATTTGCTGCAGTTATAACTATTTGCTGTGGTTGTCGCTTCCGTAATTTGTTCCATAGTGGGCTCCATCGATTCAGTTTCAGTTTTTGTTGGGAACATTTTTTTTCAGCCCGAATGTGCTGTGACTGTGCTTCCTAAGGCTCTTTATCTGGTAGCTAGCGAATTAACAATAATTAATTGGAACCAAGGATTTTGGCTAGAGCTAACAATTTATACAAGGCTACTTTTTCCGTGCGGCGATTTCCTCCTCCGCAGCAGCCTTCCGAGCTCTTTTCGCCGCGCCGCCGCCGCCTTGGTTTCTCGATGACTACGTCGGGATTGAAGACCACATTGTCCAGCCGCGTTGTCTCCGGAGTGATGCGGAGTTCGTAGACACCCCCTTCTCCTTTTTCTTGGCTTGAATCACATTAGTGCGCAGCTCTTGGTCCACCTTCTGAGCCAGCTTGACCATCTTCTGGATCTCATCCTCGTTGGTCTCGCTCCGATTCTGCAGTAACGATTCGTTGATCTTATCGCGTCCTGCCGCCAAAGCCTGGACGTCCGCCTCGAAAACGTACTGCCGCGTCCGATGGAGCTTCTTGAAGGCACTGACCACCTGGCGCCGCAGGTTGGGCATTCTGTTGCCGCAGTGTACTATACTATTTAAATGAACTTATACTATACCGCAGTCTACGATTAAAAGTTTAAACGTATAACAGACAAGATCAGCCGCTCACACTAAAAAAAATTCTCGCGAATTTAAATAAAAGTAACATAAGGAGCAGACAAATTAAAACCAATAGCCTCCTGACTTCAATTATGCAACAAAACCATTTATAATTAAGGTGCATGACACGAGGAATTAAAATAAACAAGAAAGAAAGCTAACTTCGGTAAACTGAAGTTTGTATACCCTTGCAGTCTGCAATTGGATCGTTGAAAATCGATCCATTTTAGTGATGTTTAAAAAAATATCGCATTTTGTACATTTTACATTTTACATTTAGAATTTTATAAATCGACCGATCGCTTTTATGGCAGCTATATAATATAGTTGGCCGATCTCAATAAAATTAAAAGCGTAATTCTTAAATCGTAAAAAAGCGCCATATCTGTAAATTTAAAGAAATACGTTTGAAAAAGGAGAAGTTAACATTTTTTTTACATTTATATCGCAAACCTTCTTATGGCAGCTATGCGATATAGTGGTCCGATTTCGGCCCTTCCGACTGCGTGATAACGAAATAAGACTATGCAGAAAATTTCAGCTCGATACCTCAAAAACTGAGAGACTAGTTCGCGTAGAAAACAACAGACAGACGGACAGACAGACATGGCTAGATCGACTCGGGTGGTGATGCTCATCAAGAATATGTATATATACTTTATGGGATCGGAAATGCCTCCTTCACTGCTTTGCAAATGTCATGGTAAAATTATAATACCCTCTGCAAGGGTATAGAAAAAGGTACAACAATATATTTTAAAGTTCTTTATTGGATTGGCTCGATCTAAGTGTAGGACTAGAAAACAATCCCACTGGTAAAAGTAAGTCTTTATATACTACACCCAAATAAATCGTCATAAAAACTACACTATTGTTACATGAATTTTATACTTTTGAGTATTACATTTATTTTTTTAATAAGATGCTTATTAATTTGATACTTCGAAAGTATAAAAATTACTAATCTGCGCCAAGACTGAAAAAACACCATTAACACCACAAACAGAAGAGCTCTAAATTCCAGATAACGCGATTGTTATCGAATTTTCGATGTAGGTTCGTATAAAAATAATACTCGAAAATGCACATTTAAAACTATAGAGCATAAAAACTATACTAGTGATATACATTTGATATTATTAAGTATTAAATAATTTCTAAGCTCGTTACCCTGCTTGAGTATATTTTTAAGACAACGCGTATTAAGGCTTAACTATTGTTTTTTAATTTTTCCCGTATTATTGACAAGAGTTCGCTAAAAATATTTTGCCAAAAACCGCACCCACCTCTGCAATGGTATACAAATAACTGAATATATGCAAATTACATGTAATTAAAATGTAAAAGTTAGAATAAATGAACACCAAGAGCCTCGCCACTGCCAAAAGTGGTTTAAACACATCCCACGATCCACTTCCATGCTAAATTTCTGTGCGACCGCAGTATATTTATAAACATTTATCCGAATTTAACGCCCAGCGTGCCGGGCGGTGGCGCATTAAGTTCTACGCAGATATGTGTGCGGGATACTATCGTCATTTTGGCCAGGGGCTGCACATCAGCCTGCGGCGGACCACAAACGCTGCGGCTCCTTGGGCGATACGTCCACAACAGTGTCCTCCAGATCCTAGCCACGGCCGTGGCTTAACCACTCGATTGCCTTTTGTTGCAGGTCCTCGTCAACAACAAGCAAAAATGTCATTGACCATAGGCCATCACATTTGTCAAGCCATCAAAGCCCTCTTTTGTCCCTCTTTTGTTTCAATCAAGCAGGGAAAACGGCTTACGTGTTACTTAAACCAATTGATCTGGCTTAAAAATTTTAAAATCTTTTGTAACAATGCATCTAATAAAGCCGAGGCCTCCATTAATTGCCACATTAAAATATATTTTCAACAGCAATCATATCTAATTATTTTGTTTTCGTTAACATATTTGCCTGTCAGTGTTTCTTGCTCTCGAAGCGTTAATGGGTATTCTGTTTCCTACACCCAAAACTTACTTTTGTTACATGAATTCTATACTTTTGAGTATTCAAAATTTCTTAATAAGATGCTTATCAATTTGAAACTACAAAAGTAAAAATTTTATACTCATCGGCATAAAGACTTCAGGATAATCACTAACTCGACAAATAAAACAAGTAAGAAAGCTACAGTCGACTGTGCTCGATTGTGAGATACCCGGCACCTAAACGTTTGTGCCTTGCACTAAAAGGCAATTTAAAATTGTACATACATTACCATACTCTACTTCGATACTTTTAAAAATATCGCCTCTCGAATTAGCTCCCGACCAATTTAACAATTTAATGTCATACTTAAATATAAATGATACATTTTATAGGGTCGCCAAAAAATGAATTATGTTATTTTTTGAAATTTTTTTTGCTACAGCTTGCAACAGCAGTGCCTTAGGGGAATGTGTTAAAATTCTAACCTTATTGCTAATATCTCATATGTTTATCATCCGATTTTACTAAAATTTTCAGGAAACGTCCGCTCTATCTTATACATTTATTGTATCTACTAACTTTAATCCGAAAATAACGAGTATGGCTTATTTAACGTTTTTTATGATTTTTGAGGGCGCAAGTGGTCGTGGCCAAATTTTAAAAAAAAACTTGATCTGCGTGCAACAGATTCCAATGTTGTCACCAAATTTGGTAACTCTAGCTCTTATAGTCTCTGAGATCTGTTGTTTCACACGGACGGACAGACGGACAGACGGACATGGCTAAATCGACTCGGCTGGTGACGCTGATCAAGAATATATATACTTTATAGGGTCGGAGACTTATCCTTCTGCCTGTTACATACATTCTCGGTTGGCACTAACTTATAATACCCTTTTACCCATAGAGTGTAAAAACTTTGTATCTTCAGGCAGTCCATCTCGTTAATATATGGACGGAGAAGAGAATTTTGTCTCAAATCTAACATAAATTTCAATCATTAGAAACGTGATATAATTTGCTAAGTTAAGGATAATTGAACATTTTAAATAGTTTCCAGGCGAGAGTATAATACAAAAAACTACACTACAAAACAAAAGTACAATTTAGAAAGTGGAAAAAGGTGTTATAAGTATATTGATTCGCTTCCTGAAAATTATTGTAGAGATTTTCTTATAAATATATATATAAGTCATCAGGAGAGTTTTTATTGCAGGGTATGTTGCCGACTGTTTTTAAATACAAAATGATTTTATTTTATTGTAAACACAAATTGTTACAAGAGTAATATTTTAAAATGAATAATACTTAATAAGCAGATTTAAAACTAAGTCAATTATAATTGATACCGCAAAGAAAGGTGATTTAAATTTTTTTGTTATTATTATCCCTTACTAATAATATAGTTTTGCATCAGAAATGTTTCGTAAGCGTTTTTGGTGTTTGGAAAAAGACAATCAGCGCATTTACAACAACCATTCTGTCTACAATGCATTCAAAGAAAGTGCTGCATGTTCTGTGTGCTCTGGGCACTATGGAAATTCAATTACTTTATTTTGCCGGTCTTCATCCGATTTTCGACCTCACGCCCATATGTTTGTTCGCCATGTGGCAGCTACAAAGCAAACACAGCCGGCATCCCTGCATCACCGCCCAGGCACAGTTGCAGCACCTGTCAGTTGCTCTAAACACCAAACTTTTTTAAGTTTCTTTTTTTACACGTTCGCGAAATTACGTTCAAATTTTCGCCAGTCGCTGAAAGAATTGGCAAAGGCCGTGGAGAGAGGGAACGAAGGGTGTTTGAGAGCAGGAAAAATGGCGGTGTGCAGACAGGAAAAAGGAAACCCATCTCTGGCCCATTTCGAAACTTATGCCCATTGCACACATTTGCGGCTCTTCGCATGAGCGCGCAACTTTTCTTTCTGAGAACTCCCAAGAACTCCCAAATTTTTTGCTCTGTCCTCTTTTGGCGTGCTCTTCTTTGGTCCATTTCTATGGCAGTTCCCTTTTAGCTGGAAATCTTTTTTGGCGGATCCAAGGGTATCTGTGAGCTCGGGGAGGGCTGCACTTGGAGATGGGAGCGTGAGTAGAATGGTTACATTCTGGCAGGCAAAAAATGTCACCGTTTTAAGGCAGATTTAATATTTTCCGATTTTATAAAATGTAGAAAAAAAAATGTCATGGAGACGATTGCTATACCCGGTACCAATAGGGTACAAGAGTATTATAACTTCGTGCAAACCGAGAATGTATGTAACAGACAGAAGGAGCCATCTCCGACCCCATAATATACTATGTATATATACATATATTCGGGGTCAGAATATTCGTCTGTCCGTATGAAGAGAGCTAGAGCTACCGAATTTGGAGACAACATTCTAACCCGCACGCAGATCAAGTTTTTTTTTCAAAATTTGGCCACACCAATTTCATATAAAATAGATAAAGTCGTGTTTTTCGATTGAAATTTAATAGATTTAAAATAAATACATTTATACTTACGTGATCTAAAAATTTTAGTAAAATCGGATGATAAAGATAAGAGTTATTAAACAATAAAGTTTCTGTGTAAGCTTCTCTTCTTTTGTTTTGGCACCACCAATGTGTGTTGCTCAACATGTTCCTAGACACTTTTGCCTTTTTTTATGTTTCTCAGCATGTCTGTAGCAACATTTTTCTTTATTTAATTTCACCCACAATGCTTTGGGTATCGGGTATCTTACGATATTTTTTGTACACCATGAAATCTGATTCTTAGTAATGGGGTTATATAAATATATAAAATATATAATTGTATAAAACATTACTTGGGTAAGCAATAAATTTGTATTATATATTAAATATATAATTCCCGTTAAGTATTGTTATAACCATATTTATGCTATGAATTATATGAATTTTTTTTATACAACACAGGCGCATTTATGCACTAATGTTAACAGAGATGACAGTTTATATGTACTCAGCTGCTTTGGAGTAAGCGGAAATAAACAGAAAAAGTCGATTTATTTTTGACATCACCCGACAGAAGTCCAACCAGATCCAAATGCGATTCTATATCTACGTTAAGGTAATTAAGATGTTTTGGCTTTAATTGGCTGAATTAGTTTACCTTTCCGGCGACGTTGTAACCTTATACAACAACAGTGAAATTGGTTGCGCGTCACCTTTACCCGTATAAAGAGAGAATCCACAGTCAACATTTGTGTTATAGCATACATATTATTATTATTAATAATATTATTATTATATTTTTTTTTAAGTTTATTTATCACGCCACACAAGAATAGCTCTTGTTTTCGTGTTTAATAAATAGTAACTATAGATCCCGGAGACTGCGGGTAGGAAAGTGCGCCACTTTGGGGCATTTTATGTGTGGTCGATTATATGGTGTTAAAGGAGTCGTCCATGACTGTTTCGGCCTAGTATCCATAGATCCGCAGGGTGTCGTTTGCGCAAACGCCGTCGGCCTATCGGTGTGGCAAAATGTCTAGCTAAACGGTTGGTATGCGCTAGCAGGCAGTCTCTGTATCGGTTTGCAAATGATGAAATTTTTTCTGTTACAGTTGGTATTCCTGTGTCTTGAAATAGCGTGTGATTTTGTACATAGTGGTGCCACTTAACTCCCAGCATCCTTCTCAGAACCTTGGTTATGCATGTTTGCACCCTTTTTAGTGAAGAGTCACAAGCGGTGCCCCAGCATGTAACTCCCCAGTTCAGTGTCAGAAGGACAATGGCTTTAAATAGTCGCACCTTGGCATGGAGGGAAACAAGACTTGTAGACCGCTATCAGAACGAAGGAGCCAATACATTTTTTTGAGCTTTGTCCTTGCTGATCCGCATACTCGGCCAATCTGCCCCTTCCAGCCAAGTCGGCGGTGTAGGGTTACGCCAAAGTACGTCACCTTATCCTCATGCTTTAGTCTCTTCCCATCCAAGTAAAGGGCACGTGAGAGGCCAGGCCGAAATGCGAAAGTGGCGTGCTTCATGCCAAATCCTATCAAAAGCCTGCCGAACGTCCAGAAATACAGCTGAACAGTATTTGCGACCTTCTAAGGCACTCAGAATGTGGTTAAAAACTCTGTGAACTTGATCAATAGCGCTATGGCGACTTCGAAAGCCAAATTGGTGGCCCGGCAGAGCGTCCATGAAGGCGTCAATATTTAGCAACCGAGCAAGCACGATCCGCTCGAATATCTTGGAGAAGGTGGACAGGAGACTTATCGGCCTGTAAGAATCTGGTGAGCACGGGTCTTTCCTTTTCTTATGGACCATTGTGATAAGTGCACGTTTCCAGGGGGATGGAAAATGGCAAAGGTTAAGGGAAGCATTAATGAGAAGGCAGAGCTGTGCAATAGTGTCTGATCCCCGAGGCAAAAGCCTGGTTTTAGCAATAACCTGATAAGCAGCAACGCAGAAATATATCAGGAGCGGAATGTGGTCAGAGGAAGGCCCGAGCACTCCGAAATGGCAAGGTGGCTGTACGGAATGCCTCTATACACTGCAAAGTCAATGGCTGTCGGTGATGATCGATGATCATTATTCCAAAGAAAATGCGTAGGTCCCCCAGTAGCCAGAGCCTGCATGGTTGAGCTAGAGACAACGGAGTGTTTCCCCGTGGGCAGGAGCGTCTGCATCCCCAGCAGTTGTGTTGCGCATTTCAGTCCCCTCCAATAACAAAGCGGCTGTCCATAGAGGCGAAGATATTGCTCAACTGACCAAGAGTGACGGTGACGAGGAGGACAGTAAACAGCACAAAACGAAATTCTTCCAAGTGTGGTGACCAAATTTATGGTAATTGCTTGCAGGTGGGGTTCCGATATTGAGGCACTCAGCTGTTAGTCCAAGGAAGATTTAAAGATGACTGCAGCACCTCCACGATGTCGATCATCGGGGTGGTTGTCACAGTATACTGCATATCCATGAACACGGAAGAAAGAATACATAAAAATCGTTTTATGCTGCATTTTATGAGATAAATGCATTAAAAAGTCTTTGCATAAATATCTTACTTGTTTGCTTCCCTTGTAGTTTTATTATATATTTATTATTATTATATTATATATTTATCAATTCATTTGCCCAACAATTTTTAAGAAAAGCCAAACGGAAATCTGAGTAAAACGATATCCCTGCAAAGAATTAGAGTTTTGACCAGTAAGTTCTTAATATGGATTTAGTAAGTTTGACAGATAAGTTATATTTTTTTTTTATAATGAGAAGTGTTATGGTAAATAAAGCTATATCACATTGCACATTGGCTTTTCAATTACTCCTTCATTGCCATCCCTAATTGGGGATTAGTCTCGGTGCCAAGGGGAGGGATCCCGTATTCTCAGCATTTTGCGGGCTATTCGGCAATACAAATGCGATTGTGAGCATAGGCAAGAAATGCGGTCTTCGGCGAAGGAGGATGCCTGCTGGCTGGCTTCTGTTGGTGTTTTTAGCTTTTAGTTAAATAGAATTCTATTTGGTATCTGCGATGCTTTCGCCTTGGCCACGTTATAGCTCTGTGTGTGCACTTTTTCTTCATTTTGTTACAGTTTTCGGCACTTGGACTGATTGGCAACATGTCAGCCCTCGGAATGAAACGAAAGAAGGGGGTAGGTGTGAAGAAAAGATATTTGAAAATCGTTTCGATATGCTGAAAATCGGCTTGTATAATTGCATTAGGTGGCGCTACGATTTCAAACCTTTCACTCGAGGATAAGCATGTCTTCATGATACATTGCCTTCAGAAAGATGTTCTTACTGCATTGTATTTTGTTTTCTTTGGTGTTGGCGGGAGTTGCAAATTTAAAAAATTCAGAAAAAGGTAAGTATATCTTATTAAGAAAGGAAGGAAAATTCGGTAAGCCGAAGTTTGTATACCCTTACAGTTGCAATTAGATCATAAAAATTCGATATATTTCTGTAATTTTTTAACATTTTCGTTTAAATTTAACGATTGCTCCGATGACACTCCTATGGCAGCAATATTATAAAGTGGTCCGATCTTAATCAAATTAAAACCTTTATTCAGAAATCGTATATAGGATTATCGCAAAATTTACTGAACTATGTAAAATAACAGCGAAGGCTTAACTTTTTTCATTTCATATTCCGATCGTTCCTATGCCAGCTAAATTATAGTTGGGCGATCTGACCCATTTCGACTTATATACTAATAAGCTTAGAGAGAAGACTATCTGCAAAGTATCATGGACATGTCCAGATCGAGTTGGCTGTTGATGCTGATCAAAAAAGTATATACTTTATGAGGTCGGAAATCACTGCTTCACTGCGTTTAAAACTTCTGATTTCTGATAATAGATTGCAAGGGTATAAAAATCAAAACACATTTATTAGGTCAAAGATTAAAAAATTTTAACAAATATATCCCTTATTATAAACCCTGTTGCCATAGGGTACTTATTGTCTCGATCTCTTGATCAGCTTAACCAGCCGAGTCATGTCGATCTGTTCGTCTGTATGTCTGTCATCTGTCCTTATTAGACAACAGATCTTAGAGACTATAAAAGTTAAACCTACCAAAGTTGACGACAACCATATAACTTTTTGCACGCAACTACCCACACCACAAATCACGATAAACGCATTACAACAAATCTAGTATCATAAATGCAATACATCAAGCAGTTGTTAGACAATCAATTTGCAGCCTTCTGACATCATCTCGCTCTCACTTGCACTTACCTTAGATGTTAAGTCGAGTCTCGAACCGTGGCTTTGATCTGGTGCGAACCTTGTATTTTTTTTTTATTGTCATTTATATTTTTATTTGTTTGGAGATCCTAGAGAAAATTAAGACCATTTGGGCTGGGCGTGCCCCTGCCAGCTTGAGTACTCGACTGTAGCTCTCTTCCTTATTTATTTGTATATGTATTTAATGTATTAAATGTATGTTCTCTTAGAAAAATGCGGAAAACCCATCAATGAACACGGTTGCCTACTGCGGAAAATTAAATGGTTTTATAATCGAGATAAAGCCATTTGTGCCCAGAAATTTACTTGCCGCAACGGCTTCGATTATCGATTGGATTGCGAAAGCTTGTGCATTGAACTACAAAAAGAGACAGGCGAGAAAGGCAATGATTTGCTGAACTTCATATATGATCTTTTTAATAATAGTAGAACGACGAAAATGATTCCAAGACGCACAACTGTCCTTGCAAGACTATCTACCAAAACTACAACAAAATCACGATTCACCCCTTCTGTTACAAAGGAATCACCAACTTCTGCGTTAACTCGCATGAGTATAGTAAGCTCACCATCTGAACCAACACTAATCGTAGGGACGCCGGCTGGTACATTAGACACAATATCTGAACAACCGTCGACGTTTGCTGCCATGAGTACAGTAAAAACAACATCTGAACCAACACTTATCGTAGGGACGCCGGCTAGTACCATTAGTACAATCATGGATGTTAATAGAAAGAATCATATGTATCCGCATAGAGGAAATACTGAGTCCACAGCCAAGCCAAAAGAAAAATATGGTGATTTAGTTACCAGACATAAGTAATACGATCGCTGGTTCAAATTATAAAGTTTCTTGTATATTTCCTTCAGTTATCTGTTTTTTAACTTATTATTTTTATTATTTTGGTTTTTGTTGGTTGAGAAATAGTTACAGCTGGGCTTTAATCTAGTATTGCTTATTTTAAAAAGTCTTTTCTTGAATATAATAATGATAATAATTACAAAAATAGTTCCTATGGCCTGTGTCAAAATTAATACGTTAAAGTCCTTAAGAATCTTTCCCATTAATTTTTAAAAGGTCTCTGCGATGTGCATGTATGCATGTGTATTTATGTAACAACACTGTCGAAACCAAGTTATAAGATGTACTGCATACTTTTTGGAGATGAATAAAAATAAGTTAATAGATGCATTTCACTTATCTTTGACAAAAACGAAAATAAAAAGAAAAGTAAGTTATATCCGCATTTTAAACAGCTACAAAACTTAATTTTGTGGCCTTTACAGTATGAAATAAACCTCCTGTTGCCTTTCGAGATAATTACGAAACACGAAACAACAACATAAAGGCGATGAAGAAACAAAAATGTCGCCCAACAACAACAAATAACCGCAACTACTTAGCAACATTATACACTTCCGTGCCAGCATCAGGATCTGAAAAACCAACCCAAAACGTAATTATTGTTGCGGTAAATGCCATACCCCCACTGCTGCTCAACCACAGACCAGGCTTTTTCATTTCTTTATAAAAAAAGTAAAAGTGAAATATTTCAGTTGAACTACTATTGAATACCCTATAATAGAATTTTTCCCATTTTAAATATTTGCTTTTGAAGTATTTGTTAATATATTTTCGTAAATAAATGCTTTTGAAATATTTGTAATATATTTTCGTAAATATCCACCTAAATGAGATAAGAAACAACACGTTTTCCTCTAACCGCCAAATTAATGCAGGATACTTGACCTTTCCGGTAATATCTTCTAAGAAATTATCAAATATAATTTTTTATTAGAAAGGCTTGATTTGTTTACAAATTACTATTTGAGCTTGGTTTCACTTCCTAATGAAACACTTTTTGTGTGAAACTTATATATCGTATATTGTATAACGATAAATAAACAACGTATTTTTTATTAAAATGGTACTACAACTTGAAGCTAAAAAGTAAAACTTTAACTAGGTGGAAGTTTATTAGAAATTTCAAGGGCTTTTTATATATGTAATTAATTAAAATTCAAAAATGTTTTAATAAACTGTCAAAATAACTACAAATGGAAATGACCAAAATGGTATTAACTTGGCATTGGGATTTCTGCTCCCTATATACCCTTACTGAAGCAGATAGAGAGGAGAGGAAGGGAAAGAGAGGGTCGGAAAGCGGACTGTGGGGTGCAACAGAGAGCGAGAGAGTGGACGCGAAAGAGAGGTGTACATGGCGGCGTGTCGCGAAAATTAATCCATTTGCTGTGACAATGACTTTTATGCGGTTTCCAGCAACGCGGCGCCGGCAACCGCCATCCGGAATCAGCGGCCTGGAAGCTACCACTGCCGGACAGTTGGCAAAGTCAAGCCGCAGGCCGAATGCGGGCTAGGGTGAAATAAGCTTGCCGAGAAAGACCGACAAGAAAAAACTGCCGGCCGCTTCACAATGCTGCGACATGTAAATATTTGGTGACATTTATAAAAAATGCTTTTGGCCAACAGCGAGCTTCCCATTTTGACCGAGCGCGAAGCCTTATCAAAGCAATTATCTCTAAGATGGCTCGTCGTCGAGTATAACGCCCGTCCTTCTCACTCCTGACCCCACGGCACAGTGGGCACTTTCCTCATTCAATCAAGAGCTTTGATTTTATAGTTTAAGTACTCATACCTCAGGGATTCTACAATAACTTCACCTGGCCCTTATAAAAAATGTATTTATTTTGAAAATTAACCGGAACGTTTAAAGTATAAATAATTATTAGTAGTTTGACCTTCAATGTTTACGAAATTAATCTGATTTCTATGTAAAATATTTTAAAATTTATCAAATTATCTTGAATGTTCTTTTTCGTTTATATTTTTGTAATCTTTTTATACAAAGTAAATGTCTTGAAACTATCAGATTTAAAGAATTTGTTAGTTATGCTTCTACCACTTAAAATACCATAAATTGCATTAGGTTGGCCAAATCTATTTTTATATTCAAATGTTTATTTTGTAACTTAAAAAGTAAGTAGATGGGCTCTTTCACCACTGTGCCTCGCTGACAATGGGAGTGACCGGCGTCTGCCGATGCGACCCTCTTTCCCTGCCGTCCGCTTTCATTGTTTGATTTGGAACAGTAACGGAGACAAAGTACATAACATTTTTCTTGATTTTCCCTATCTCTTTCTCAGCCACCATTTTTGCGGCGGATTTAGCAAATGCCGAAAATTGTCAAATGTTGCGGTCAATTTGTGGGGTCAAAAAGAAGTGGAGCGAAACGAGGTGATTTGATGGGTGGATAAGAGTAGGTGGGTTTTTCTTCTTTTTGGCTAATTTGATCTGCTTTAGACTAAATATTAAAATTAATTAAGGTGATAAGGCAGTAGTCTATGAATAAAATCTGACTTATATGGGCTTTTCTAAAATGAATATCAAACGTGACAGGCTTTTGGTTACAACTAATTAATTCCACTTTACAGTTCAAGCTCGGCAGATATATGCTGTAAGGGTTAATTGGATTCATACTTATCAAGTTTATTGGCATACTTAAAATTAATACAAGATCTCTCGTACACGCTTCACTCACACTAAGCGAGACTTTATTTACATTGCATCTCCGTGTTCAAAGGCTGGCTCAACCGAAAATATTCTGCTTGATGGCAGCCCAAATACCCTTTCCCCGTTTCGGAGTTAGATCGTTCTCAATATCCTTATTGTACTGCTCACGGAGCAGGGGGTCAAGCGGCCCCCAGTTCTTCTTCGGCGTAAAGGCGCCTCGAATCTTCTCCCCCAGAGACTGGCCCGGATCTCGAATAATGGCAACAATCATCCAAATCGGCAATTGTATTATGCCAAATATGGTGATCATCCAACCAATACCTGAAAGGGAACATAATCAGTTCGTATTATTTTCAATGTTCCGCTAAACTTACCGTAAGCCCAACTGGGGAAGACAATGTTGTTATAGGTTAGTGGCTCATAAGTCGCATAGAAATATATCAAAATAACAGTCATGATCAGCGGCGTAAAAATGCTCCAACAAAGTCTCCAGTAGAGACCGACCTTGCGACCCAGCATAAACTCTATGTCCTTGCACAGGCGATCTGTACCATAGATCCATCCTATCGTGTACAGTTCGGCGATTCCCAGCACCAATGCAATCATCGAGGCACCAAAGAAGTCCACTAAGGTCAGCATGTATTGGCCACCCTTAAGAAAATGAGAACAATCAAAGGCAATGGTATAAGGTATAAGCTTGAACTGATTAGCTTTCGGACGATTCCTAGTTCAGCTTTGACGCGGTGCAGACTGCTGCCTTATCTTCCTAATATAGATTAATGTACTGACAACGAAAACGAAAACAACATAGTTTATTAATAATTGCATTATAGATCTATCTAATCTATATCTATCTGTCTACGATCGGTAAAGTGTTCATCGGACTATATATATATATATATATATATTCATTGAAAGCTAAAAAGTGTATCCTTAATATCTGAAGGGAACCTCCAGCAGTACTAGATACTTACCGGCGTAATGTAAATCAATCCAATCACAAAGCTGAGGACCGCAATGAGTAGCGAGCACTGCCACTGCTTGAAGTTGGGGAAACGATCCCGAATAGCGGTCACCGAACAGGAGGTCATGGCAATATTCGATCCGATGCCCAGCACGAAGAGCATGAGGAAGAACAACACCGAGAAGATCTGGGGCAGCTGCTTGAACTTTGCGATAGCATCGGGGTACGAGATAAAGGCCAGTCCGGCGCCTCCCTTTACCACGCTGCCGATGTCGTCGGTGCCGATCTCGTGGGCCAGGTGTCCGAGGATTCCGAAGATCGTAAATCCCGCGAGCAGGGAGGTCATCGTGTCCAGGGCTGTCACGATCGATGCATCGCGGTGCACATTGTGTCCGAATTTATTGAAGGATGAGTACATGATGATGTTGCCGAAGCAGACGGACAGCGAGTAGAAGCACTGGGTCACAGCAGCGTACCAGACCTTCGGATCCAGGATCTTGCCCCACTGCGGCTTGATAAAGTAATAGATGCCGTCCAGGGATCCCGGTAGGGTCACGGCTCGTACCAAGAGGACTCCCATTATCACGTACGGAAAGATAGCCAGGAAGTAAGAGGCCTTCCCCGAACTCTTGACCCCTCGCCGAATGATTAGGAACACGCAGGCCCAGGCGACGAACAGCCCGATAACCAACTCCCAGTTGGGCAGACCGATTCCATCCTTGATGTTGGGGATCTCGTGCAACACCTCCTTACTAGAACGGAGTAGTTTTCAAATTAGCGGAGTTATAACCAAGCCCAGACCACCACCAATTAAATCAATTAGATAAACCATCACCGATTCCATACTCATACGGCTGTGACACCTTTCTATAAATTTCCTGACTGAAAGAAGCTTAAACTTTAGGACAAATTATGTAATATAATCTCAATAAGAAGATATGTCATAGAAGAAAGTGACCGTTATAATAATGGTAAATAAAGATTTTTTTACCTTTGAGTAAGAAAGAATTTACCTATTTTTGAAAGGGATTCTTATTTTTTTATAGGTAAGTAGAAATTCAAGAAAGAGTCTGACTTGCACAAAGTATTGACCCGCCTATGGACTATGCGATTAACTTACATGCAACTATTCTTCTTACAAAGTACTAATTCAGATATTGAATCTCTGAATGATAGAGATTTATCATTCAGAGACAATTATTGGAAATCCCAGCTAGCGTCACATCCGCACAATCCCAAGAATTTAGCACTTACACAAAGTACCATTCCGAGCTGGTGATCACCCGATCATTTTGTTCTCTTATTGAGTAATTTCGAGGGCGTTGATTATCGTTATCCACTTGAGACCAATTAGATGCATCGGGGGCAGAGTTTATGCAGTTGAGACCCCATTCCTCCTGGCATGTGGCCCATGGCAGAGGGTTTTGGAATGACTCAAAGAAATATCGACCAATTATCGCTACAAGGGCGGCGTAGTAAGTGTTGAGCATGAACACCTGGAACGCCTGACCGGCTCCAACACCTTTTAATTCCGTTAAAAACGAGTTAGGAAAAAAATAGGTTAAACACAAATCAAATGGGAAAGGAAGCATGTGCTATGAGTACCATACAAATAGTTAGTAAGGCTTAGGTTGATTATGAAAATTATTAAGCTTTATGGTAAATATGTTAGTGAAGAGGCGATTAAATTAAGTTGGATGTTGGTGAAGTGCGTAAAGCGTGCAGGATTCGATGATTTCTGTTTCATTGCGTTTTGCAAAACAATTTTTAAATAAGTAAAGTTACACCGTTTGATGCAAAAAGATATAATTAAAAAATAGGGTGAATTGGTGTGCACATTATGAATGAGAGAATACAATATCTTATATAAGTATAAGATTTTAGGGTGCCCAGTTTGTGATAGCTAAGAGAATACAAAGCTTTCGTGTTTTAGATTTTACATTGTTGTGATTAAGTGATTCAATCTGGGCAATGGAAACTCTTCAGCAATTGACTGCACATATTGACAATTGGACTGACGGGAGATGATACCGAACCGGGCTGTTTGGCTGTTGCAATCGCATCGGTCTATTGCAGAGCCCCACAATTGATGGCGATATAGGCGCCATAATTGCCGGCAGAGGGATGCGGGTACTCATTCAATTAGTAGAGCAATAAAGCGGACGTTCCGCGCCTTTGTCGTACTGGCCATAAACTTGAGTTCGCGCCGGGATTTCGCATCCGGACCCGCGATAAGATTACCCACTGTGCATACACACCACACACATAACACCAAAAACACCGAAAACATGCCGCTGCAACACCACTAACCCACAATGACACAGGGCCTGGTCCAACCAAGGGTACGGGTGAAAGCCACTTACAGAAAATACAGCTCGGCGGAGGCCACCGGCTTCTGCTCGGGCAGCCTCTCCATATCCACGACGCTGGCCAACTGGGAGGTGTTACCCAGACTGGAGGCCACGCAGAGGGACGGCCACTCCGGCCGGCACTCGGACCAGGGCAGCGGCGAGTGGAACGATTCGAACAGGTAGCGCAGGGTTATGCCCATTATGGCCACATAGTAGGTGGTCACCATGGATATGGATATCACCTGGCCGATTCCGACGCCTACAGATGCGGTTGCGTTCATGGCATATACATATGGGACAGGCAGGTCGGTTGATGAACAGAATGACGATGTAGTTTCTGCCGTTCGCTGTTGCCATGCTCTTGGTTGTATGGAATAATCCGCTTTTACTGGGACCCTAACTGATCGCATTTAACATTCTTGAATGCTCTACCTTTCCAGAAGCATTCTTGCCAGACAGATTTTTGATTAAAAATATTTGAACGGGTAGCTTTTAAAAATGATCGTTCACAGCCATGGTCTGTTGCTCTTTTATCAGCAGAGTTTAGCCAGTTCTTGCTGATCAGGGAAATATTAATTTATTTTATTTTGAGTAATTTGAAATATGCACTTATTTCTGTGGCACTTCTGAATTTTGTTGTATTATTACACTTAATTTAGTTGACCAAGAGCATGGCGACAGCGAACCTACTGAAAAGTTCTTACTTACCTTTCATTGCAGGACACAAATCGAACACCTTTACGGAGCCGCGACTGGAGAACTGCCCAATTACCATTTCCAGATAGTAAATCGGTTTACCAATCAGGAACAGTACAATGAGATATGGAATGAGGAAGGCGCCACCGCCATTGTCGAGGGCGGTGAAGGGGAAGCGCCACACGTTGCCCAGGCCAACGGACATGGCGATGCAGGACATAAGGAACTCCACGCCCTTGCCCCAGGTGGCCCGTTCCTCCGGCAATTTGCTTGACTCCTGGTCACCGGTATTATCCCGCGGAGCAGCACTGCAGGCCTACGGAACCATGATTAGTTGCCTCGTGGATTACTTCTCTAAGTTTCCTACCGAAATATAAACTGTGCTGGCCGTGCTGCGTCCGTCGTCACCCACGAAGGCTGGATTTCGATGATTCCTGTGAGATGCGTCCATTTTGCCTAAAAAAAGTCAGCGGACCGTTCTATTAGCTTGGAATTGTGGACCCGAACTAATTGGCGCTTTTTGGGGGTGCTTTGTAGAAGCTGTATAACTGACAATCAGAGCAGTCCAACGGATCTTGCAGATAAGAAATGATGTCACTACGACGAGCTAGATAAGCATATATGGCTAGTATGATATAGAGAGAGATACTAAAATTATAACACTTTCTGGCGTCATAATTTTAAATCCATATTCTACGAAAAAGCGAAAAAAAATTTGGAACATCTAAGAAATATTATTGCTAATTATAATTAGGGAATGCTGAGTAATTTTCACTGATCTAAAACACTATGTTGAATAAGCACTTTTTTTTAAGTACTTGTGTCGTATTCCCGAGATGCAACACAAAAAAAAAACCGTATAATAACACATTAAATATTTGTTGTACGGCTTTTATTCAAAACTATTCAAACTGTTGCCACAATCACTTACACAAAATCTTGTACAATTTTGTGAATCTTGGGCAGTCAAACTTCATTCTGTATAAGTATTTCCTCATCACATAATTACTAATCGCAACCAGGAACACACAAGTACTGAATTGGTTGAGATAGTGGTGCATCTTGAATGACGCATTTCAGAAAAATAGGTTTCATAACTCTCTGCTATTCTAATAAAATGTCAATAAATGAGTATATCTACCCAGTTCAAAATAAAATGATAAATGTTACACTGTTATAATTTCTTGAAAATCGGTCTAGTCATTTCTATTAGTCAGTAAATGAGAGATTGAAATGTTTAAGCACTTAACACATTGTTGAATTTACTGCGCTTAGTTGTTAATTGTCGTGGGTGAGAAAACAGTTTAGGTGTGAGTGTGTTAAATTACTTAATATTTACTATGTCTAAGCTCACATTTTTATTGGCATGTTATATCTATGTCTGTGTCTTGACTTGTGAGAACCGGTTGGTATAAGCGTAAAATATTGACACGTCTCGTTTGCATTAATTATATTTATTAACTTAAGCGAGAGGAGCACGTTTTTCGATTGCAATGTGATTGTTACCATAATTTCAATTAATTGCTTATACAGTGACTCATAATATCAGAATATTTCGGTTATGGTTTCGATTAATAAAAACTATTATGGCATCGGTTGGATACACTGATTTATACCCTTGCAGGGTACTAGAGTTTTAGTTAGACGTTTGCAACGCAGTGAAATAATCAGTGAAACACACCGCTTTAAAACATCGTTTTTCAATTTAATCAAAATTGGATAGGTGTTATATATATCTGCCATAGAAGCAATTGGGCAATATATGATAGTCAAGGAAAATTATTGATCTTATTGCAGTTGTGTAAAATTGCAAGTATCAAGGGTATACAAACTTCGGCGCCCCCAAAAAAAAGCTTCCTTTCTCATTTCTTTTTTAATGTCTAGTTATAAATAAGTCTCTTGCTTTTCCGTTCCTATAGAGAAAATCCTTCGTATTCCGTAGCTTGTGTTTTTAGAGAAATTGAAAACGCATTTTTTTAAACATTGCAACTGCAACGATTGACAAAGATATACTGTCCTTAAGCAGTCAGTCTTTTTGACACTGCGAGCTCTCAGAAACCGAGAGTAAGGTTTACAATCGTCTCAGGCTTAAGCTTTAAGCAGAAAAGTGGATCCCCGATCACGGATATTAAAAACATGATGGGATTACCTGAATAATCATACAACTGGCAAAAACTGGTAATTAAATATTTTCACTCTTTTTTTGTTTCTCTTAGCAAACTGGTTTCCAGATCTAGCAAAAAATTCTGTGTTCTTAAGAGCAAGCATTGAAAAAAAACAAATGATTTCCCCATAAGATGAGTCACAAATAAAATTATATTCCTCTGCTATTATTCAGTTCCTCGAATGGAATAAAGAAAATGTTGTTAGTGACGTCGCAGTCACCCTATATGAGTTATAAGCAACTTCAACTACTTTAAAATTGGGTTTGAAGATATTAAGATAAATCAATATAAATTGAAAAGTAAAGGATTGGCTAACAGAGGTGGGTAAATGTTGTATTCATACCATGCATCCCATGCATAGATTAATCATAACATCATACTATCACTAAAATATGTTTTATATTAATAAACGTATCCAAATTTACTTTGCTCGAATAACAAACACTTCAGTTTACTACCGGCTGGACATTAGCATGCAAAAACGTGTTTTCATATAGTCAACTGGTTGCGCTCGCGGCCAAAACAAATGGACGGTAACGATCGTTAGACAAATATCGTCACAAATATATATGTATGTATTTATGTAGGTACACATCAAAAGTTTATTATTTTGATACCCACGTTGCGTATACGTCATGAATAAGCCTGGGGTGGCGATATTTTGACGCTTTACCATAATAAATTGCTTTCTTATAATAAAATTAGAATTAAATTCAATTGTATCTAAGCGCAAAATGTATTGATTAAAAAGGGATATATCTGCAGTCCCCTTAGAGTATTATATTTTGATCAGAAGCTTGTACTCCGTTAAAGGGGGGAACTCCAATCAGCATCACCATACGAGCCAATCTTGCCACTTCCGTATACTATACGTATTATTTTCTAAGCTGAGGAGATCCGACATTTAAGATATAGGAGAAACTTGATACTGATTTACAAAGCATTTGTAGCGCTTTTATTTATAGCCTTCGTTTAATATACCGAGAATTGAAAAAGAACAAATGAACTTTGCTTTAACTCGACATTAAAAAACAGGTCCTTGGCTTAATTTAAAATTATTATAAAAAAACATTGAAGTGTAGCAATCTTTGGGAAGCAGAAGTGTGTATGCTCTAGCAGTTTGCAATTGCATAGCAATCTAATTCTAATCTTTATATGAAAGTTACAAGATAAGCTCGGCCAATTTCGCTTAATTTAATTAAACTTCTCCGGTGGAGTCTACTCCATTATATATAAAACATTGATTCACAGAAGCTTTGATGAATTGTCATATAAATAATCCGATTGCTCCAATGGAACCTCTAGAATGAAGTCAGCATTGTTTTTAAATAGGATAAATACCTATGTTTAATTAATGGTTTATGTTAACAAAGTTATGTAAATGTTCATATTATTTATTTATTTACTATCCAACCGTTCCTATGGCGGCACAAATTAGGGGATTAAATAGATTACAAGTAGGTTTTAATATAATAATAATAAGAATAAAATTAATATAATGTTAAAACTAACATTTAATCTATTTATTTCTCTATTTTGTAAATCACATATTGGAGACAATACAATACATCCTCTTCCGTGGATTAACTGATGATTTACCTTTTACTGTCTAAGCGTCTACTAATTTATGAAGGATCTATTTAGCAAGTGCTTGTACACATTCACTTTGGTTCACTTCACTGAGCGACAACTGATCTTATGGTGATTTGTTTTGGCCGTTGTTGCAGGAAAGGTTGGGTAAGGCAACATGCGGCTAAAACTGCTTTGAACCAGCTGGAATCGTAGTTTTCAATTCAAACTCTTTGCTTAGGCTGTGTATATTGGAATGCTAATACTGCATAGGTTTTGATATTATTGTTTTGGTAACCCGACGGCTTGACTGTTGCGCATCTGCACACGCAATTTGGAAAAGTTTTCGACCCGAAATAAGCCGAGAGCCTCCGAGAAACCCGTTATTATTGCATTAGGCTTTTGGCAACTGGTCGCGGAGCGCGGTTCCCGAGATCACGTGAGCCGAAAAGTCGAATAAACCAAAGAAATCTTAAAGCCAATAAACCAAGCAGCCAAACCGCCGAAAAGCCAAGACGAGTGACAGTAGTCAACTGAATGAGCCAGGGCAAGGTTTCGATGGTTTTATTGTGAACTTGACTCTAGAGCTGTCGTCGTTTGCAGCCATATAACTATATTACTGGCAATATAGGTGAAAGCTTGGCCTGCTGTTTGGCAGCCATTGGGTTCTGGTATTGGCTGAATGATCTACGTAGAAGTTGGTGGCTGTCTCAGCTAAATGATCGAACTTGTCGCCGGTTCATGTATGGGCTTCACCTAAATGGAAATATCTGGTTTCTTGCAACGCCACTTTGGGTATACTTACACCCTTGCATTTCTGTTTATACCCTTATAGAGGGATGGCAAAGAAATCCCTAGAAAAATTGAATTTTGCGGAAGAAAATCGTAGCTACAAATTTGTATAACATTTGTATGGTGCCACAGAAATTCGAGGGATTTAATTTTTTCCTCCACTTTTACCAATCATTCGAACTAGGCTTATAAGAGGTAACACCTTTCGAGATTAAGTAAGCCAAGGGTTTGTAAATTGACGCAGTTTTATTCCCTTGCTGGGTATTACCATCTTGATCAGAAGTTTGCATCGCAGTGAAGGAAGCATATCTGATTCCATAAATTACCTACTTATATACTATATTCTCGATCAGCATCATTCGACGAGTCGAGGCTGATGTCAGAGTGGCCGCGAGAAGCGATGCGATAATATTAGGCTATATCGAGCGGGAAACCTCCGCATGGGTTTTTACATGCAATCGCCCAAAAGGTCTCAGGGTTCAAGCGATAAGGCGAAAACGAAGCGAGAGAGCAGTTTCCAACATGCTATGTCGCTCGACTCGTTGTTGCATTTTAAGCAGCAATAACCGTTCGTTTTTAAAATGCTTATAATGATCACTAATCAGCACAAATAAAAAGGTTAAGTTGATGTGTTTTTATACCTGGTACCCATAGGGTATAAGGGTATTATAAGTTAGGGCCAAATGAGAATGTATATAACAGGAAGCAGAAGGGGGCATCTCCGACCCCATAAAGTATATATATTCTTGATCAGCATCACCAGCCGAGTCGATTTAGCCATGTCTGTTTGTCCGTCTGTCCGTGCTGGTTTGCAGATCTCAGAGACCACCAAATTTTGTGGCAGCATTCTAATCCGTTGCACGCGGATCAAGTTTGTTTTAAAATTTGGCCACGCCCTCTTCCGCCCCCGAAAATTATAAATAACTTAATATAAGCTATATTCGTGATTTTCGTTTTTAAGTAAATAGATAAAATAAATAAAAAGGCAAATCGGATGATAAACAAGGAAGTTTTTAACAAAGTTTCTGTGTGTGTTTCATCTTCGGTGCCAATGGGTGTTGTTCAACATGTTCCTAGCACCATTTGTCTTTTTTGGATGTTGCTTAACATGTTTCTGGCAACATTTGTCTTCATTAGTCAACATTTTCATTTTTCCATGTTCATGGGCTATTTTATATCACCCACAATGCTTTGGGTACCGGGTATATCACAGTCGGTCACACCTGACTGTAGCTTTCCCACTTGTTTGCATTGGATTAAAGGAAATATAGGAAAGCTAAAAAATAATTATCAATTAAAACTAACTAGATTTGCAAAACTCCAAAATAATTGTGTAAAAAACTTCGCTTACTAATTTATGTTGAAACAGCCTTTTTCTGGGAAAAGTACAGGCTATTGAGGTCGCTGCAGACATTTGTTCATCCCACTTCTCATTGCAGTTATTCACGATAGCCCGAGTCATTTTTAAAGGATCTTGATCTGTAGAATCCTTCGAGGGCAGCGTACTATTATAGTTAAATCCCAAATTGCTTTGCATTTTCTAAAGCTATTCTTAGACATAGAGTTCTGAACTATTCCAAACGCGTACTTATCCCAATATGAGCGAACCTTTAGGTAGCGAAAAACTGGCAGCAACATATTTGTTGGCTGGGTAATTTGCTCAACGAAAATTTTATTTAAAAAGTATTCACAATACTCTAATGGCGTATTAGGCTTTATATTAACTCCGTGGTCAGGCTCCGTGAGCGAAATCGGAGATTTATCCATGACTAAGTTATTTTGCCGCCACAACAATTTTTTTGAAATGCGGTGAACAGATACAAATATCACACTGAACAGACGCTTTGCGTTTGCGTTTTTATGCTTGAAGTGAATTCGATGCAATCGAAGTTGAGGGTGACAACAATCCGACATAATTACCACTCTTTCAATCACTTTTTGAGTTTCCTGATTGATAGGAAACGCTGATTCTCAAGCAGTTATTAGTTAAATCGTCCTCCAATCCTTATTTTCGGTCGTATCAATGTAATAATTAGTCGAATTTAAACACTTCTCAATCTACACATCGGAAAGATCTAAGCTATCAGCATTTGTCGTCGTTTCATGCCTAGTGAAGCAATAATTATGTCTTGAGTTGTTCCACTTTTAAACATACCTTTTAGTATTCTTAAGAATTCTACTTACACTTATATGCTTACATATGCTTACCGGTATCACATATTATGCATAATGTGTAGAAGGCCAGAGCCATGTACTCAGACTAAAAAATCGGTGGAGATAATCATCAAATAATTTCTAAGAAATTCGCTTTTCTACAATAAGCGACTGGTTACATTTTCTTAAAGTGCTCACCACTGTCCGATGACTGAGCTAGACTTTGGTTTTCTTAGAGCTGTAGGCTATGCACTTACACTTTTCTCATTACACCCAGACTCGTATAAACACAGAGCCATTGTACTTATTTGGGTGGAAAGAGCAAAAGGAGCAGCAGCTAAGCAAAACAACACAAATTGTTATGATAAAAGTTTTTATCAAGTTTTCGATTCATTTTTGTGTGTCGTCATCGTCTTGGTCTAAGTCTAGGTCTCTCGTTGATTTTCTCCATAAGATAACATAGGAGAAGCCCAGGCAGCAAGTACAATGGAAGGGTAAGTTCTTCGAGGGCTGCACTTAGAAAAATATTCTTCAAACATATCAAAAGGTGGCTTGGATCTCAGAGCTTGAAAGGTTTGATTTATCAAACTAAATCAAGAATTTTACGTTTTTCCAAAAATTTGCATATGAAAATCTGGTCAAAGACAAGCAGCAGGTTTTATATTATCAGTATTTATTGCTGACTTACCTCAGCATTCAAAGCGGTAATCACCATCAAGTAAATTTTCCATTTCTTATATATTTCAGCTGTTTTTCCAAATTTGTTATTTTAAGTGTCTTAGGAAAATGCATAAAATAAAGCCCCTGGGTATTTAGTCCAGCAAGGTGGTGTGGGGTGGTTTGTCTCATAAAATGTTAACTACTTGCAAAAATACTGCTAACTGGTAAAACTTTAAGCCAAAAATCATTAAGTCTGCACAGAGAGTTTTACCAAGGCCGGAAGGAAAGGGTGAGAGGCAGGCCAAGGGATCGGAGGAAAGAAGTTAGCTTGTTTTATGCTAGAAAATTGGTTGCATGGTCATTTTGTGGCTCACTCTGAGTCACTGTGGGATTTTCCACATGCCCTTTTCAGATGCAACGTCCACTGCTCTTCTGCTGCTGACGCTGTTGGTCTCGGTTTTGCCATTATGACTGGGGCCTTGGGGGTGACAAACCTGAACCATATCCAAACTGGTCAGTCCGCACAGCACATTCTGTTGCTATGTGTGAGCACATTTCCCTCCATATTCCTCGATCTCTATCTTGTGCACAACTTTTTAATTGCAATTAAAAACTAAGCAAAAGTCTTGGCTAAGAAAATTATTAATCTCTGGCTTAGGTGTTGTGGTTGCTTCGAAATTAAACGACGGAAGCTAAGAACGAAAACCTTATAGATTGAAATTTATATTTTAACAATATTTTAAATATTGAAAGGCCAGACAAAGTTCCTGGTTTCAGGAGCTTAAAATCATTTGCAGCCCAGAACAAATATCGAAAATCATGTACAGACCAATAATTACAGATTTCTGCCATCTCTATTCACTAACGAATGTAAAATAAAATAATCTGCAGTTGCTTCCCAATTTTTCAACTTTCTTTTAGCGGCAAAGCTGCAGCGGCTAGAACCGTCATGTTCAGGCGCTTCAAAGGCTCTTTTGGCTTTTGTGGTTAGGCCAGTAATCATTTCGGTCCCGCCAGATGTCTCTATCTCTGCTCTGCTCGACTCTGGCTACTCACATGTTATGTGAGAAAAGGTAATCTCCTTTATTACTGCGGCAACTTTGGCGGAGGTGTTGTGGAGGGGTCTGGAGCATAAAACAGGATTTCCACGGGCTCGGTTAGACTCGGACTCCTCGACGTCGTTGGTGTTTACAGCTTTTGCATAACATCCAATGGAACAAACTGTGAGCATTACGGACATTTTTATTTGTGGGCTTAACAAGCCACGGAGCCATAAACAAAGTTTCCCTCAAATTATACGTCAGACAAATCTCATAAATGTTCCAAGTTGAGCGCTAATTGAAAATTATTCTGGGGACACTTGCCTAGGCGCTACAGCTCCATTAAGCAAATACTAACCCATCAAGAGCGGAAATAAAGAGACAGAGTTTGGCATTAAATTATTGGAGACATCTTAATCATAATTCAGTGCTTCTGCGACTGTAATCACTATTAATAAGTGAAAATATATCCTGTAATAAGCTTGCCTTATTTAAACAGTGGAAATCAAAATTCACAAAGTTCCCGATTCCAGGAGCTTAAAATTAAATACATCCTAGAACAAAGATTGAAAGTCATTTACATACCAACAATTACAGTTTTCTGCCATCTGAATCGCGTTTTCGGCACGATTAAACTATTATAGCTTTTGTTTGTTCATCTGTTTTATAGAGTTGGTGAACTTTCAATTAATAATGCATTTTCGTATGCCTTAGTAAGTTCAGAACTCTCTTCCAAAATAAGAACATTCTTTAATGTTGAATAATGCACTTCTAGTCGCATCATTACTTAGTTACTTGCAACGGCTTCAGCGGAGCCAGAAGCTTTTGAAGAAACAGTCAAAGTAGCTCCTGCCACTGGAGGGGCACTAAAAAGCCGCCATTTTTCTGGCTTGTTTGACAATTGTTGCGGTTGGAGCATGGAATATGGAGCTCGGAACATGGCCACCATTCATCGTCCGTTCGTGCGGAGCGGTAGCCGGATGCAGCAGCAGATGTTGAACGTGACCATGACAACGATTCCCCTTCATACACTGCAGCGTTCCAAAATTCAAATGGATGCGTTCTTTGGGTCCTCAAAAAACGTTGGTTATTAAGCCACAAAAGCAATTCTTAGTGCTTTTCCAGAGGAATTTAGATAATATTAACAAAGCTTTAATCGCGAACTTGCCTTTTGAAGACAGTAGTTGAATAAATATTTAATTGATTATCAATTAAATCAATGATAATCAATGTGGTTTAATAAGAGGCTTGAAATCGAATAGTATCTGGATCTTTTCTCGCAGTGCCTTATTGCATTCGCAGCAGGATCCTGACCAGAGTCCCCGACCACTAATGCCGTGCTAGTTGTTATAGCTGTTGTTCGACTCAAAGAGGCATGCAATGCAAGTTGTTATAGTTAGCTGACTCTTGTGGTGCGTGCAGCTCGCAACTTTTCCGCCGCGTGTCAGATGAGCTTTAGATCAGGGGTCGGCACCCAGCTATACACAGTTTTTTAGTGCCTATGTGTGCGAAGCTAACAGATCCCAACTATAATACTTCTCTGCTGCTGCTAGAACCAAGCAATTATGTATAGGCTTCACGGTAGCTTCTCTGCAGTAGTGGCACCCAAAAATATATATACAAAGCCGTTTTTACATAGCTCCGAAGCTTGCTACGACAGCCTAACAGAATCCCGAACAAACACGAAGCGCTTACAACGTATATGTGTCGAAAGCGCCGCCTAAAATTTTTTACTATGCACAGTGTATAGGACGCTGCAGACCCCTGCTTTAGATTCCCGGACTGGCTGAGGGTTCCAGAGGAGTTCGACTTTTCATCACAAAAATCGGTGGATACATATTCAAAATACACACCTAAAAATTTTCCCAGCCTTGTCTGGGGGCGGGAACCCCTAAAAGTTGAACGGAGCAGTCTGACAAAGCAGTCGTTTTTTTTCGAGCTTTCTGGAACCTTTTGTATACCCTTGCAGTGCAAGGCTTGCAGGGTATTATAATTTTGTCCAGAAGTTTGGAACGCAGTGAAGGAAGACTCTCCGTCCCAATAAAGAATATACGACGTGTGTTCAAAAAGTATCGCGAATATTGAATTTTCGCGGGTTACGTATATTCGAATTTCGATTTTTTTGTGGCGTTATGTTGGTACTCATGTCTCTCACTTATGCCGACAAGCTCGGTCATTTTGTATGTTCACTTAATTGTTGACAGCTGCTTTGAGTGCACGTGTTTTGGATCGTCTTCGAATTTTAACTATTCAAAAAAATGGATCAAAGAATGCATCAAATTTTGAGCGAGAAACGATGCATTCCGAATGTTGACTGTGGCATACGGAGAAGCTACCTTGGACCGAAGCAACGTTTATCGGTGGTACAAAATGTTCTCAGAAGGCCGAGAAGAAAGGCCGAAAAGAACAAAAATTGGCTTTCGCACTTTTTGGCCAAAAACAACACACTAACGAGAAAGAAGCTAACTTCGGTAAACCGAAGTTGGTATACCCTTGCAGTCTGCAATTGGATCATTGAAAATTGAACCATTTTAGTAATGTTGAAAAAACATCGAATTTTGTACATTTTACATTTTACATGTAAAATTTTACATTTTCGTATAAATCGACGTATCGCCTCTATGGCAGCTATTTGATATAGTGGTCCGATCTTAATGAAATTTAAACCGTAATTCTAGAAGCATAAAAAACTGCTATATCTCAAAATTTATAGAAATACGTTGAAAAACAGAGAAGTTAAAANGACAGACAGACGGACATGGCTAGATCGACTCGGCTGGTGATGCTGATCAAGAATATATATACTTTATGGGGTCGGAGATGCCTCCTTCACTGCGTTGCAAACATCTGGTCAAAATTATAATACCCTCTGCAAGGGTATAATGATGCCGCAGCCACCGTATTCCCCAGATCTGGTACGGTTTTAATATCAGAAAGCTGCCATAGAAGTGATCAATTGATTTATACGAAAATGTAAAATGTGTAGGTAAATGTTATAAAAATGTAAAGACTTCTGTTTTTTTTTACATTTTATCAAAATGGATCGACTTAATGATCCAATTGCAGACTGCAAGGGTATACAAACTTCGGCTTACCGAAGTTATCTTTCTTTCTTGTTAAGTTTCATTTTCATTTAATTGTTTTCGGCACGTTGAGTGTGAAAATGGAAATGTGTCTGAAGGCGTTTAAGCTGTCAAGGGTTAAGGCGAGAGGTGGAATCCGAGCTCGCTTCGGTGCATCGCCAGACGACGACTTTTGTCTTGTACTGCCTTTGATGGAGCTCGCCTAATTAGCATCGGGCCGAAGCAAATTGCTTGTTAATTAAATAACGTCAAAACATGAAAAGGATTTTACCGTATTTTCGTGTCTTTCAGAAAAAACGGTTCAAGTGGCATCGAACCCATCGACAGCCACTCAAGGCTTCAATGGGAATGGATTAAAACTCTTATTTTATATATATATGTTAATTAATATAATTCTTAGTTGAAATGTATGTAAGGGATTTAAGTTTTATTTATTTTTTATACCCATGCAGAGGGTATTATAATTTTGCCATGATATTTGAAACTCAGTGAAGGAGGCATCTCCGACCCCATAGAGTATACTAATATGGTCTTGATCAGCATCACCAGCCGAGTCGATCTAGCAATGTTCGTCTGTCGGTTTCTACGCGATCTAGTCTCTCAGTTTTTGAGCTACCGGGCTGAAATATTTCGTCTAAGTCGACTGTGTCTACGTACAGATTTCGTTTCGAAACGTGCCTTGAGTACAGATCAAGTAGAAGCCGATTAGAGACCCCGCATCGTTTGATTTGAATGTAGATAATAAATGTAAATTGCAGTGGATAATTTTTAATTTATTTTCACTTCTGTATCTGATCTAGTTCTTATTGTAAGATCAACTCCAATTACTGAACGTATGCCCTTATTCTGTTTTACTATTTTCTTCGTAACTGCCTCTAAGTAAGTATTGGAAAATTAAAGCGACTGAACGCCAAATCTGAGCATTTAATACAGTGAAGAATAAACAAGTGGAATTGTTACACTTGAGTGAGACCGACTGTTAGATACCCAGTACCCAATAATTGTGGACATGGCTAATTCATTTTGTCTTATTATGATCAGATTTATTAACAAAATTGACTAATGAGGCCATATGTTGCTAGGAGCATGTTTAGCAACACCATAAATAACATGTTGCTAGGAACATGTTAGGCAACACAAATTCGTACTGACTTCAGAAATGTAGAAGTTCTAGAAGTTCTAGCGTACACAGAAA